>JAOPSE010000056.1:17718077-17982755 GCA_029449295.1 Zea luxurians | reverse complement strand
TGAAGCCTGGCCACGCTACTCCTCCTGGTCCTCTCCCGCGGAAGCAATAACCCTCTCGACCGTCTATCCCGGTGGCAGGGATGAAGGCCGAGTCACACCATCGACCAATCAACCTAAGAAGTACCTGCAAAAATTATGCCACAAGCAAGGCTGAGTATACTAATACTCAGCTAGACTTACCCGGTGTAAGGAGTCTACTCCTCTACCTCTAGACATGCAGCTGTTTGGCTGAGAGGTTTGGTTTGCCAAAAGCACTAGCTGAGTCTAAAATCAAGTTTTAGCTTTTCAAGTTTTAGTATGATCCTTTTAAACTAGATGAGTACCTAGCTACTCATACATGATATCAAACATTTTTAAGCAATCAACCTTTTTGCCAGTCAACTCATTTCCACTTATTACTCAATGTAGCAGCATGGATCAAGCAGTCTCATTAGCTGCGAGAAGCAGACGATTCGAATCGAGTTTTTATCCTTGCAAGGTAAACCTAAATACACGACGTGGCGAGGCACTCCGTCCCCACACACATCAACCGTCCCCATCGATTCCCCGTCAGCAGAGAGGGGCTCACCGCCTTGGCGTACAATGCCTCACTGACCCCGGCTGCCGTCGTGCAGTGACCGCACTTGTACCCACCATAACCGGAATGGGAGACCACGTCTCAGGTCGCGTGAGGAGGGCAATCTGCTGCCAGGTTCACTCAGCTACTAGGCTTACCGATTTACCATATTTCTCGGCATATGTTTAGTACGTTCAAACGCTTGACACACGATACCACACCTTAATCCTTATTCCAATTTCTGTCTTGTAGACAACGCATCCCCATGGACCGTTGTCCACAGACCACAATCATTACGATATCAAAATGGATACAACCAATTCCTGACCTCGCGCGAGTGCTATAAAAATCACTCGACTTCTACCGAGATCCCTAATTAGTAAAGCAGCTACTCGACCTAGCATACTAGTATCCATCACAAAGGAATCCTGAGTTCATGCAACTAGGGTTTCAGTCAACTCCTACACTTAATTGCGCAGTACAAGCCTACAAACATTAAGTGCAGTAAAATAGCATATATATATACGGTTATGCATAAAACCGGGGCTTGCCTTTAATTTAACACTTAGACAGTGTTTGCTGGGGGAGGTACTCGCTCGACGAGCATCCACTGGTTAAGTCCATCCTTCTTTGGGTTGTCCACCAACTGCATCTCGTGGTTGACACCACATCACTTGCACGATCGTCATCTCTCGGTCCTAAATGAGGTGCAAGATGCATATGTATGAATATAATGAAAGGAGCACAAAAGTAGCACAGATATACAAAGACACAGTGGCAAACTAAACATTAAATGAGAAGACACCGTAAACAACCATACGCTAGCATTAGTTATCTACACGTTATCGACGTCAAATATTAACACCTTTAAACAGACAACAACATTTTATTTATTTACGCAATATAATTATGACATTAGAGGTACGCGCATTTTATTTGTTTGGATACGGCTTTTCATTAGTTCTCCTATTGATCGCGCACAAGCATCATCGACAACACAAATTCAATAGAGGACATAAGCATTAATGTCTAAGGAACTTCTATATCGCAACCACTAGATAAAGGAACATATCAAACAATACACACATGTCATCTCTAGCTTAGCCATGGCAAGTCTACATTACTTAAGAGCAAACCAAACATTTTTAGCGAGAAGGGTGAACTAAACAATCAAAAGTGCACTAGCAGAATTTTTGGACAGCAATACAGCAGTCACTTGTTTCAGTCATAACTCACAAGATATTTAACCAAAAATAGTAAACTAGGACTTTCTAGAAAGCTTGAAAAGTGTTTTACAACTTTGGTATTGTCATCACAACATGATTAAACACTTAGCAAGGTCAAAAGGTGTTAACACAACAGCGCTGTCCAGATTTGGACAGATTCAGACTTGCGACTTTAAAAATTCATAACTGAAGATTCAGACATCCAAACAAATTGATCCTAGACTTTCTGGAAAGATAATTAAATATTCTACAAATTATTTATAAGCATCCCAAGGTGATTCAATATTTAACTAAGGATAAACATCACTAAAAACTTTGCTCTACAGAACTGGACAGATTCAGTATTCATATTTGAAACATTCATAACTTAAGCTTCATACCACCAAAAAGAGTGATCCAAGGCTTTTGGAAAGCTTAGCAAAAGTACTACATAACTTTTATAATCACCAAGAAGTGATTCCAGGTTTAATCAAATCAAACATTACAGTTTTCGAAATTTATTCTGACAGTGGACAGAACACAGCAACCAGTTTGTAAAATTCATAACTCTTAGCCTATCAAGCCTATGGTTATGAAATTTTAACACAAGCAGGATCGGAAAAGCATCTACAACTTTCTTATAACAACCATGAACAGATTGCATCATTAAATTGAGCAAACAATGCAGTTTCTGAAATCTATACAGAATTTGGACAGATTCAGTTACTGAATTTGTAAAAAGCATAACTCCTAAACTGTCAGACCTATGGCTGTCAAATTTTAACACCAGCAAGATAATAAAGTTTTCCACAACTTTCTTGTGACCACCAATCACTAATTTCAACATTAACTTAAGCAACCATTGCAATTTCTGAAATCTGTTCTGAAATTCGACAGATTCAGGTGCTGAGCTTGTGAAAAGCACAACTCCTAAACGATCAGGTTTATGGCTGTCGATTTTTAGTACAAGCAAGATAACAAGGTTATCTACAACTCTTATATATGACTTTTCTACAGAAAACATGATTTGACTCATTAAACAAACAGCACAACTAAAACAGTGCGTGCAGTCCAAAACAGCAATCAATAAATTTCAGCTTCTATACAATTCAAGAATTGCCGCGTTCTAGAGACTTGAATTATTATAACACTTTGACATTTGTTAGAGTTAAAATAACCAAGTGAGAACTAACAAGTGGACTTACTAATTTTTATCTGTGTCATTATGAGCACTAGAAGTACCATATATAATTAACAACGCATTCTCCACGATAATCACCCAACGATTTGCGTTTTCAATTAGACCTCACATCAGCACTACTACTTTTTTTTACCCGTGCCCATAATCATACCCATTTAGACCACAACAAGCAATTCACCATGACTACAAGCTTAACTAAAGTCATCTAACGAGTCGGCTAGCTAGAGCAACGACACAGCCCGCTAGACGGCATACACGTCGGCTTGCCTATTATTATCACAATTCGAGACACAACATATATAACAATCACTTAACAAAATCAACTCCTGCCTAACATGAGTTGGCGAATGACATGACTATTTCCCAATTACCATCACACACCACCTTTCATCATTTTTGGATAACCGGCACGACACACAACTATTGTAATACATCTCAAGTTCATTCAACCCATCAGTGGAGCACTAGCATATTTCAGAAAATTTCTTGAGACTATGACGACAAGGCATCGAGCTTATCCTGCACATAAAAGCATCACAAGCATTTTTACGGAACCTATCGGTTAACCTGATCGACACACTAGACATGTTCTTCGCCCTTCAAAATTTATCGCACAACCGAAATCATCTCACTTGCTAATGACACCAACAATACCTACTGATATGGTATTCACATCACGAGCACAGTTACACTCCGCATACTAGTTTCTAACATAACCCTCATATAACTCGTAATTCAAACTACTTACCAACAATAAATCACGCACGACAGATTTCGCCTTAACTAGTTAATTTATTTGGAGCACTGCCTAGCTTACCACTAGTACCCCGCATTTTGACTCGACATATAAACATAGAGGAAGCGATGAGTACTTCAGCATGTCACCACCTCTCTATTTAAGCAAAGACAATTTCCACCTACAACGACTGATCATCCCCATCGAGCACACCTTATTTTACTATGTCTCGCATACAACCATATTCTGGCATGCACTCGAGACACTACCGATTAACTTAACGCAATTACCACTATAATGCACTCCGATATACACATGTTTAATAACTCACCTTTCTAAATTAACCTATCTCACCTTCCGACACCAATTAAATGTCACTTAATTTACATTTCCACCTAATTTAACCTACACCAACGATGAATACATAAATATAATTATCCTAGACCAACTCATTAGCCGATTGCGGAAACCACCAAGTATGCTTTACTCTTCATTAAATTCGCCGCACAAACACATTATTTTACGACGAAGCATTTTAACAATCAATTAATATATCGGCGAACTACCCTCACGACACGTAAATGAACTATCGCAGTCACACATATCCAACACCAATATACACCATATCTATATGCATGCCATCAACCGAATCACATCAATAGTGTCGGTGTTCTGAGACCGGGGGGTCCCTGGGCCGACGAGTGAATGTCGCCGCGTGCCCCAGCCCAGATGGGTCGAGCGCGAGGGCGAGCACGAAGGGGGGAGAGCGAGGCAGCCGGAGACCGGCGTGAGAGAGGCGGGAATCCCGCGGCCTTCGTGTTCGTCCCGCGCCCAGATCGGGTGCGCTTGCAGTAGGGGGTTACAAGCGTCCACACGAGAGAGGGAGCGAGCGGCCCCAAGCGAGCGCCTGTTCTCGTCCTCATCCCCGCGCGGCCAACCCTCTCTAAGAGGGCCCTGGTCCTCCCTTTTATAGGCGTAAGGAGAGGATCCAGGTGTACAATGGGGGGTGTAGCAGGGTGCTACGTGTCTAGCGGAGGTGAGCTAGCGCCCTAGGTACATGCCGTTGTGGCAGCCGGAGAGATCTTGGCACCCAGCTGGTGTGATGTCGTGGCCGTCGAAGGAGCGATGGAGCTTTGTGGAGGGACAGCTGTCGGAGTGGTTGAGTCCTTGCTGACGTCCTCTTGCTTCCGTAAGGGGGCTGAGAGCCGCCGTCGTCACAGAGCATGCGGGGCGCCATCATTGCCTATCTGGCGGAGCGAGCCAGATGGGACGTCGGTCTTGTTCCTTGCGGCCCGAGTCAGCTCGGGGTAGGGTGATGATGGCGCCTCCTGTTGACGTGGCTGGTCTGCGCCCTAGGTTGGGCGATGTGGAAGCTCCTCCGAAGCCAAGGTCGAGTCCGAGCCCCCGGGTCGGGAGAGGCGGAGATTGCCGGCTGGTGCCGGGGCGGAGTCCGAGCCCTGGGGTCGGGCGGAGCGGAGTTCGTCGTCTTTTGGGGCTGAGCCCAAGTCCGAGCCTTGGGTCGGGCGAGGCAGAGATCGTCGTCTTCTGGGGCCGAGCCCAAGTCCGAGCCCTGGGTCGAGCGAGGCGGAGATCGTCGTCTTCTGGGGCCGAGCCCAAGTCCGAGCCCTGGGTCGGGCGGAGTTCGCCGTCTTCCGGGACTTAGCCCGAGTCCGAGCCCTGGGTCGGGCGGAGTTCGCCGTCTTCCGGGACTTAGCCCGAGTCCGAGCCCTGGGTCGGGCGGAGCGGAGTTCGCCGTCTTCCGGGACTTAGCCCGAGTCTGAGCCCTGGGTCGGGCGGAGTTCGCCGTCTTCCGGGACTTAGCCCGAGTCCGAGCCCTGGGTCGGGCGGAGTTCGCCGTCTTCCGGGACTTAGCCCGAGTCTGAGCCCTGGGTCGGGCGAAGCGGAGCTTCCTATGGTGCCTCCGGCAGGGCCTGACTGCCTGTCAGTCTTACTCTATCCAGTGGCACTGTAGTCGGAGTGGCGCAGGCGGCGCTGCCCTTCTGTCAGGCCGGTCAGTGGAGCGGCGAAGTGACGGCGGTCACTTCGGCTCTGCTGGCTGGGGGGCGCACGTCAGGATAAGGGTGTCAGGTCACCTTTGCATTAAATGCTCCTGCGACTTGGTCGGTCGGTGCGGCGATTTGGTCAGGGTTGCTTCTTAGCGAAGGCAGGGCCTCGGGCGAGCCGGGAATATGTTCGCCGCTGAAGGGGGGCCTCGGGCGAGACGGAAATCCTCCGGGGTTGGCTGCCCTTGTCCGAGGCTAGGCTCGGGCGAGGCGTGATCGTGTCCCTCGAATGGACTGATCCCTGACTTAATCGCACCCATCAGGCCTTTGCAGCTTTGTGCTGATGGGGGTTACCAGCTGAGAATTAGGAGCCTTGAGGGTACCCCTAATTATGGTCCCTGACAGTAGCCCCCGAGCCTCGAAGGGAGTGTTTGCACTCGCTTGGAGGCTTTCGTCGCACTTTTTGCAAGGGGACCAGCCTTTCTCGGTTGCGTTTTGTTCCGGTGGGTGCGCGAGCGCACCCGCCGGGTGTAGCCCCCGAGGCCTCGGAGGAGTGGTTTCACTCCTTCGAGGTCTTACTGCCTCACGTAGTGCTTCGGCTGGTCTGGTCGTTCCCTCATGCGAGCTGGCCATAGCCCAGGTGTACGGTCGGGTCCCAAGTTCTCGGGCTGGTATGTTGACGCTATCAACGGTTCGGCCGGAGCCGGGTTTGCGAGAGCAGCCCCCGAGCCTCTGCACAGAGCGAGAGGGCGGTCAGGGGTAGACTCGGCTTTTTTTCATACGCCCCTGCGTCGCCTTTCCGCAAGGAGGAGGGGGGAAAGCGCCATGTTGCCCTCGATGGGCGCCGAACATGGTGTCTCCGATGAGCTGCAAGCGGGTAATCCGAGTGGACGTCCGTGCCCCGTTCGTTAGGGGTCGGCTAGGGGCCCAGAGGCACGCCCAAAAGTACCTGCGGGTGTTCTGCCAGACCCGATCCCCTGGCGACGGGGTCCGTGGGCTCGATGCCTCCCTCTGATGGGATTCTGTTACAAGATCGTTCCCGCTGGTCTCGGAAATGTCCTAGGGTACCTCGGGAGCGCAGCCCGAGCCTTGGTTATGTATCAAACGTACCCATGGTCATCCCTCGCTCGGCGTCTGAGGCGGCTCTGAACCCTTCGGGGGCCAGCCTTCGAACCCCTGATTAGTATTGGGCGCGGAGCCCGAGTAGCCTGAGGCGGTCGTTGAACCCTTTCGAGGGGCCGGCCTTCGAACCTCTGACCAGTAGTGGGTGTAGGGCCCACGCGATCTGAGGCGGCTGTTGAAACCTTTCGGGGGGCCAGCCTTCAAACCTCTGATCAGTAGGGGGCTCGGAGCCTGGTTCCTTCTCGGGGAAGGATCCTTTTCGGGGTATCCCCCTTTCCCGGTCCCTGTTGCAAGAGAGAGAAAGAGGAAAACGGAAAAAGGATACGAAATCGAACGACGCGGCGCACCTCTTTGGACGCGGTCATTATGGCGAAGGCGAAACGTCGCCCGCTTCTCCTGCCAGAGGCACCGCGTGTCCCGCCGCGGAGTTAATACGACGGGGCGAGTGGTCGGAGGGGCGACCGTTGCGCGTGCGCGAGCCGTTTGAGGAACGGGTCACGGGCGCGTTGTCTTCATGCCGTGGGAGAGAGTTCTCTCGCTGCCCCCGGATGGGACGTAAGCTTGGCTGACGACGTGGCCACTGCTCCTGCCCGCCTGCCACTGCCATTACTGTCAGCCCACTTTTGGCCGTGTTGACCGTCGCGCCAGGCTGGTGCTGCTGGGTCGCGCGCCGGGTCGCCTCGAGTCGCGGTATTGGTTCCGCAGTCGAGGAGGCGCGGTAGTGGCGCAAGTGGCGGTGCAGTTGCATGCACGAAGCATTCGGCGCGCCGGTTGCATGACGCGTGGGCTTGGGCCTCCGTGCCGAGCGTGTTGGGAGTCGGAGAAGCGCGCCCACTTGGCACGGTTGCATGCCGCCTGCATGGCTGCCCACTCTTTCGCCCGCTGGTCTGGGCAAAAGTGGGGGGTCGCTTGTAACCGCTGGGCGGTTGTATGCACCGCGCGCGGCGGTTTGGCTTCTTCTGCTCTGAGTCAGCCTGCATGACGTGTGGGACCCAGCCCCCGCGCCGTAGGGGAGGACCTTGGAGTGTGTTGGAGAAGACTCAGCCCATGACGGCTGGGGACGCGAGTAGGGAGAACCGCCCTTAAAAGGAGGGTGACCCCCTTGGAAGGCGACCATGTCTTCGCGCTCCCTTATGCATCGTGTCTTTCCACCTTCCAAGCCCCCGGATGGGGGAGATCCGCCGTCTTTCCGCTTCGTCGTTGGGGGAACGCAACTCCGCGGGAGTTGGTACCTTTCAGCCATCGTTCGCTTCAAGGATTTTCATCATGCAGCCCGGCTGCACCCCTCCGCCGGCGGTCACCCAAGACGGTGACCTCCAGCTTGATGGTGGGGGAAAGTGAGCCGGGCTACGGCCTCTGCCCCTCCCTCAGCCTCAAGGATTTTCATCACTAGTGCTGGGGAGGGGAGTGTGCCGAGTTGGGGTCGGCCCCTGCGTGGGCGGTGGCCCGCTCCTTCCCTTAGTGATCGGGGGGAAGGGCGGGAGTCGTCCGTGGCGCTGACAGCTGCACCGTGCCCGGCTCGCTGGGCCGAGCGGCTTCGGAGCCGCTCCCGGTGCCGCCTCCCGCCACGGCAGCTGGAAGAGGTTCCGCCGCCGACGAGTTTGCCGGCGCCACCCGCGGACCGACCTCCAACTCTACGGCCTTCTGCCCGTCCTTGCCTCTCGAGTTTGGGCACGGGCAGGGGCCTCCTGGCAGCAGCATCCGCCCTGAGGTCATCGCTGCTGCTGTTCGGCCCCACGGGACAGAAGTCGTCGTCGTCGCCGCGGCTGGGGCGGGCGACGACAAGTCGTTCGCCAACTTTTTTGCAAATTGGCCCTTTTCGGGTTTTTTCCCACATTTATGCCCCTGGCAGTTTCATTTCAAAAAATGGACCCATAGCTCGGCGCCGTCATCATTGGCGCCGAGCTTCTCTGTGCCGGCGCCAATATTATTGGCGCCTGTCTGGCTGACGGGGATGCCCGCTGGGACGTGACGTGTCAGGGGGTCGGCGCCAAGATCTATGGCGCCGACCCCCCTGGCGGCGGCAGTCAACGCGGTAGTCAACGTGTCATGTACCTCGGCGCCATAGATCTTGGCGCCGAGGTACCCCGGTCAACGAGGCCTACCTCGGCGCCAAGATCTATGGCGCCGAGGTACGTGCCTATAAATAGCACCCTACGTCTGGCTTGTTGCTGTGCTCATTCCAATTCTTGTAAACTAGAGATATCGTCTGATTTATAGGATGTCTAGGCGTGGTAAATATGCTAAATCAAGGTAAGTTTTGGATCCGCCTCTTATTTTGTGAGTCTATTATATTTCTGATTGTTATAGAGTTTATGGAAATTTAGGAAGGGTCCTTTGACCGGAACTGCCTTCGACCCCCTGCCTTTGCCAAGTGGTGTTCCAGTGCCTATGTGTTTTTGTGGTGATCCTTGTAAGGTCGATAAGTCTGAAGATCATGACACTTATCGACAGAGATATTGGATGTGTGCTAACTTTGCATTTGAGCCAACTATTGTTCAACGTCGGATGAATTTAATGGTGAGAATAGTCTTGTAATATGTTTACAATTTGTAATTGTTTTTTTGCGTAATAATAATTGCATATTTTGTAGACTCCTCCACCGCTATGTGATTTTGAGCAGTGGATTGACACAGAAATATCAGAGAAAGACAAGAAGTGATTGGAGAATCTTCAAAAGTGGGATGCAGAGGACAAAGAGAGGATGGAAAAAAGACGAGAGGAGCTTGCTGCCGAGCAACAACGTGAAGACGAAGAGAAAATGAGGCGTGTTGCTGAATGCAGGGAAGATAAGGAGAAGAAGCTTGAGCGTGCACGTCGTGCAAAGGAAGCAATGGAGGAGAACCCTGATGCATTTCGCAAAGGCAAATGGCCCCGTTGTACTCAGTAGTATTGCTGTTTTATTTGAAGTTATGTAATAATGAACTTATTATTCGGTATTATGTATTGTCGAACAATGATATTTCGTAATGAATTACCTTCAAATTGATGAAAAATTACATAAATACATAATTGATGAAAACTAGATTTAAAGCAATTCTTGAAGGCGACTTGAAGCAATTGAAATAGATAATCAACACGCTGAAAGCAATTGATACATAAGAGTTTTCTAGTAGTGCTCCCACATTCCAAATTGAGTTGACCCTTCCCCATAGTATCCTCCCATTGTTGGTGTCTGCTGTGGGTGCGGTGGAGACGACGGAGGACCAACATTCTTGTTGTGACAAGGGCAGCAACAATATGGATCTGGGCATACTTGCACCTGTGCAGCACCACCATTGTTTTTGTCTCTTTCTTCCTCATCATTTCTGTCGCTTACTTCTCTCTCTAGATCAAATATCCTATTCTGTAGGTAGGATATGTATTCCGCATGAGGAAAAATCGGACGAGGATCTACCCATCTAGTGAACCCACAATTCTCCTTGACCAATGAATGCTGCATAAATGTTTATAGTTAGTTTCACTGAACAACAAAAGTATTTAGAACAAAGGACTAGAAATTAATTTGTACATATGCATAAGGACATCTGAAGAAACGCCGGCCTCCATCAATTCCACCCTCAACGAACATCTGCACCAAGCAATCCTCGCCATGCATGCACTTCGGCCAATCTTCTCTCCTATTATCGTAGGACCTAAGTCTAACCTCTTTGTTGAAATCTTTTTTACTTTGAACTGGAAAGTTAAAAAACCGCCTCTTCAAAAAAATCTGGACCAAGAGGGCCATCAAAACACATTGGAGTTAACTTCCCTCCATCCTTTCGTCTCTCATTTACCGCACCCTTGCCCCTAGAAGACCCTGAAGCCATTGTATTGCACAATGAAGCAAATGTACAAAGGATCGTGTATATATAGGCTAAAGGATAGATAGTGTAATAGATTATAAACATCAGATATGTACAAAAACTCTGAAAAGGATATGTTCTTGTTCTGAAAAGGCTACATGTCCTACGCTAATGTAGGATATAGTTGATTCTGAAAAGGCTATGTATACAATCCTGAAAAGGCTATATATACAATCCTGAAAAGGCTATTTTTACACTCTGAAAAGGCTATATAAACACTCCTGAAAAGGCTACGAAATGGATCTGAAAAGTCTAGATGCTAGTCCAAAAATTAATGCTTCTGAAAAGGCTATGTAATAGTTATGTAAAGGCTACATGACATAACCAACAATTTCACAAAATTTCGGCAGAGTTTTCTCTGTTTTTTGTCAATCCAACATATACACATAGATAAGCATAACATACAAGTGCATACAATTGTAAACAATTCCAAGCAAGCTCATAAAAGTCTAAACAAGTGCATTACAAGTCCATAGAGTTCATACAAGTCCATTAAAATGTCATACAAGCCCGTAGAGGCCAAATGAGTCCATTACAAGTCTATATAATTCATACGTTACATAACAAGTCCATAGAGTCCAAACCAATTCAACGTCTCCTAGTCTTACCCTTGCCTAAAGCGTCGGTGCCTGGAGTGTAACATTGTGGAGAGCGGTGTCGCCTACGATCTTGTGGTTGTAATGGCTATGTCGAAGGAGCCCCCTGAAGCTGTGAAGGTCCTATCTCGTCGTGATCGTAGTCGAAGCCAGCACCAAGACCTGTGGAGGGCGTTGCTGTGTCGGTACATGATGGTACGTGGACGTCATGTGCAACAGTAGTCCTGCAGCCACAGCGAGCAGCAGCTCCACGTAGGCGCCTAGATAAACGCTGCATGCCAAAGACATATTAGTTTACAACATATTCATAACACGCTTAAGGCTATAAACGATGCATGTGGGCTTACCTGCAAGAAGCTGCGCATGCTGCTGTCGCCCACAGTCAAAAGTTGGCGATCAATGTCCTCTACCGACCGTCGCAATGTGTTACCCTGTACAACACAATTTGCATTACACATACAATTTATACATGTCGAGTATTAAAATCGCGTTAAACTTACCACTCGATCTAATATGGGTGCCGCCTCCACTTGGGTTCCCAGTCTAGTGGACAGGTCATACTCCGTTTCTTCATCGTCAGAAGAATCAATGTCGGCGTAGTCTTCCGCTGTCCACTGCTGGCGAAGCTTACAACGAGTCACACCCTGGTACCAAGCTTGGTACCGCCTGTAATCACTGTTGTTGTGCAACTCATCGTTGGAATATACATTATTCCCAATCATTTATAAATATGAGATGATGTTGACGAAAGTCCGTTATCTTCTTTTGCTTCCGCCGGTCAAATCTACACACAAATCATATCATATAAAGAACACAAAGTTAAGAATGATTGATGTTATAAATTGCAAACTGGATTTATAGATTGCGAACTTACTTGTGTAGCTCCTTTGAAGTAGGAACATCTTCAACCGGCCATAGCTGGTTCCTACCAAACTGTCTTTGAACCCTGTGAGGTAGGTGCCACTCAACACACCAGAAACAGACCAAAGGACATTGCATCATATAGAGTTCATCTTCACTGCTGCATACTACACTAAAGATCATCCCAGCATACTCAGGTGCGTTGTATGGCTGCCATGTGACCTGAAACAAAAATGAAGCAATCTATGTTTAGTATAATAAAACAAATTTCATAATGATAAGATATACATGTTGAGTACTTACGCTAGAGGCTGAAAGGGTGTCAAACTCGTTAACGTACTCCATGTATGCCCTCTTAGCTCTCGCAAAAGGAGCTGCCACCTGGTCCCAAATATAAGCATACGTCGGTCGAAGACGTGCATTTCCATAAATCATCCATGGCCAGGGTCTAGGCTGGAAAACACGTGGTCGACCAACTGGTATGCGAAACCTGCAAAATGAAATTTATGTTAGTAAGTAATATAGCCTTATTAAATAAAATTTTGAAGACGTCGGTCGAAGACGTACCACATCCATATCTGCAGGAGGTAGACGCAACCGCCTATAGACGAAGAGGAGGACGTACGACGGCAAGCCTCACAAAGCTGCCGGTACAAAAAAGAAAGCACAGCGGAGCCCCAACTGTAGTGTCCAGCTGTATCCCAGTCGGTGAGACACGGGATGTACATCCAGGACGCACAGTCTCCTGTGGCGTCTGGGAAGAGGACACAACCAAACATGTGCAGGATCCAAGCTCGACAATAGAACTGGACTGTAGCCTCATCAGCATCAGCAGGGCACACACCAAAAGACTGACGGAGCCATGTGATGCCTACTCCAGCAGTCCTTTCAACGCCCTCAGCAGGAAGCTCTCTACCAAGGAAGGCCTCAACTCTAGCCCTCCAACCGTCAGGGTCACATTGGCCTGTCACTGCTCTGCCACCAACATCGAGTCCAAGTATCTTCTGTGTATCCTCTAATGTGACTGTCATCTCACCAAAAGGAAGATGAAAACTATGTGTCTCAGGCCGCCACCTACATAATTAAAAAAAAATTGTGTAAACGAGCTCAATGATTAAAGATTATTTTTACAAAATCCTAACAATACCTGTCCACAAGTGCAGTAATGGCCGCCGAATCAATATATAGTAGGCAACCCGCGTCGTAACTGGTACAATATTACATCTAGACCTGCTCGTCTGAGGTAATTAGTGTACCTGTCGTCGAACACCATGTCTTGGAACCCATTGTGTGTCCTAGAACGAAGCGTTGCTAGGTCCTACACGGAAAAATATTATATAAGCAACACCATTTGTACAACAACAAATCTACAACAGATAATTACAATTAAATACCTGGCCTTCCGACAGAAGGCGCCCCCGGTGGCTCTCGTCGTAGAACGGGTCGAGGAGGTGGAACTGTGCCATCCTACAAAATGAAATTAATGTTAGTAAGTAATATAGCCTTATTAAATAAAATTAAGGTAGTATCATTAAACTAAAAATACAAACCTCGCTAATCTGCCAACGACAAGTGCGTGAATTATGACCAAGTCTACCGCACTTGCCACACTCATACTGCTCGGGGTCGGTAAGAAATGGTGTTCTCCTTCCCCTTCTACTCCTACCACCAACCTGATCCATAACCATCTTGTGCCTCGTCCTCTTCCTGGATCCACGCTTGGTCCAACGACTGCTTGGATCAGCGACATACTTTGGGCCATCGTACGGAGGCCACTCACCCGCGTCACGATAAGGAATAAATCTTGGACTCCAAGTCAACACTAGTTTATCAATAGTAAACTCTTGAGGTATCCTCCTCTCTAAGTCAAAGTTACGAGCTCGAGCAGCTGCGATTAGATGAGAACATGGAAAATGGTATTGCCTGGGTGCGCCACAAGTACATGACAAGTCATTAAGGACAACCACATGCTTCCTCGACTCTTGTGACTCGCCGTCGGAAGTAGTACCAGCTTGAAGGAATACCTCATATGTCCCTGACTGTAAGTCAAAACAATCAACAGTGTGTGTGTTTGCCCTTTCCTTTGCCTTCTCTAGAAATGTCTTAGGCTTTGGAGCCCATCTCTCTCCCTCATTCTGCAATCCAACTGCATGGGTGTGTCTATCATTAAACCATGCCACAAGCTTGTAAAAGGTAAATGTCACTATAGCAGTGACCGGCATACCACGTATGCCCAACAATAATTTGTTGAATGACTCGGCCATGTTACTACACTGGAACTCATATCTCCATCCACCTAAGTCGTGAGCTCTCGTCCACTTCTCCAAATCCGGCATCAATCCATTCAACCAATCTCTACCTTCAGCATTTGTTGCGACTTTGAGCTTTTCTAACTTTTCTCTAAAGAACTTGTCTTCCAGCTGTCGACATGTCTCCTGGAAAAGCTCAAAGTTATCCTTGACACCATCCTTACGCAGAAGATTCTCAGCAAGGTGTCGAGTACACCACCTGTGATGCAAAGGAGGGTACCCATCGATCTGCTCACGGACCGCGTTGAGTATTCCCTGGTGCCGATCTGATATTACACCAACTTCCCGTCCTGGGCCAACCACATGTATCCGGACCAGTCGCAGGAACCACCCCCAACTGTCTTTGTTCTCTTTCTCAACCAGAGCAAATGCTAGGGGAACTAGCTTGTTGTTTGCATCAACGGATATGGCAATTAGAAGAGTGCCCTGGTACTTGCCGAGAAGAAACGTGCCGTCAATTGAAAAGACAGGACGGCAGTGCCGGAAGGCATCCACACACTGGGGAAAGCACCAGAAAGCACGGAAGAATATCTGTCTCCCATCAAGCCATGCATTTGGTTTTGGGATGTACTCATAATGCATGCCTGGATTGACCGCCTTCATTGCATTTAAAAGAACAGGTAGCTGCTCGTACCCAGACTCCCAGTCCCCATATATCATCTTCCACGCACACTGCTTAGCCCTCCAAGCTTTACCATATGTTATCTTGTACCCATCAAACACATTCTCCACGATCCTCATGATTGTCCTAACCTTCATATTTGGTTCCGACTGCAGTATTCCCATAAGTCGCTTCCCAATGAGGGTTGATGTCAATTGGCGATGTTTCATCGTTAACTCATGTTCAGCACATGTGTGTGGCCCCACTACTTTTGTTATCTTCCACTTTGCGGTGATCTTTTGTATCCTAGCACAAACTCTCCATGAACAGTTATCCTTGTCGCATACAACCGTGTAACGACGTTTCTCGTACGAATGAAGTACTCTATACGGCCTCTTACGTAAGACTGCGTAATGCTGCAACCACCTCTTCAAGGCAGTTAGGTCCTTGAAGACCCTACCCTTTTCAATGATCATGCTAGGACCGGCCTCAGGAGCGTCTAGCAGCTCATCATCCCTTCCTTCTGCATTTGCCTGATGAGAAAGACTAAGATCGCTGAACTCATGCACTCTAGGATCTCGACCGTCTGGAAAAACACGTTGCAACATCTCAATGTCACTCTCTGTGAGTTCACCAACTGGGCGATCATCATCTGAATCGGCAGCCATAGCAAAGGCATATGGCTCCTCTTCATTCCTAAACTCAGGACTGTTGGAGGCAATAAAACCATCACCGAAGCAGCCACGTGCCTCGGTATGAGGATCAACCACAAGAGTAGGAGTCTCTCCTGCAACATGTACAAGATGATCAGTCCCACATCAAATGGAATGAACAAAGTGCTCATGGTCCAAAATGAAGATGTAATGCCAATAAGACTTACTGCAATTGGTTTGTGCCAAAGGGATACACGCAGCTAAATCTGTCTGCAGACCATCTCCTGGCTGACTTAATGGGATCAAATTAGGGCCAGATTGAGCATCAGGAACAGTTGGCACGTCATCGATAGCACGATCAAAGTCTTCAGGGGGACGGTCTACGACAACCGGACGCACCACAACCTCCATGAGTTGCAAATGGGTCTTCATAGCCGAAGTAACATAATTATCCCAATCCAGTTGACAATCAATTGGGATGACTCGTCTTATGACATTTGGTGGATGACCGATATTAAGCACCCCGTCAACCGCAATGTCATCATCTTCATGGTAACCTAGCTTTTGTTTAGCCTTTGTAAACACATCTCTCAAGGAGGGTCTACCATCGAATAGTACCGGCACGTGTCGCATGTCAATGAACTTGGCATTTCCATACGGATCTTGTTCCACATTGCCTCCATGATACAAGCTCAAAAAATTGTCCATCTATTTCAAACACCAATTAAACATTCAATATAAAATGTGGATGGTTATTACCTAACCACAAACCACTAATTACTAGCTACATAACTATAAATATAACCACAACCCACTAATATACTAACCACCTTATAAATTACTCCTATATAATAATTGAAAATTTTGACAGCACCTCCCCTACACGGGGAGGATAAAAAACATGCACATTTGACTCACTTTCATAATATTCAATAAAATTAGCATTTATCACAATAACTAACATTCATCACATTCAAAAAAGAACAATTTATAGCAAAACAATCTAACATATTTAACACAAAATGCTTAAACAATAAAAAAAATATAAAATTTACCTAGACGGTCGGGGTCGGCGATGGACGACGACGACGCGGGCGAGGAGCGGGGCGGCGTGTCGATGGCCGGTGGCGAGCCGCTGCCGCCGGGAGGGGACGGGGTTAGGCGGGGTTAGGCGAGGAGCGGGGCGGCGTGTCGATGGCCGGTGGCGAGCCGCTGCCGCCGGGAGGGGACGGCGCTTGTGAGGACGGCCGTGGCACGGGCTCCGGCGGCTTGGTGTGGGCGGGGCGGGGCGGGCTCCGGCGGCGCAACTTGAGGCCGGCCGTGGGCGGGGTGGCGCGGGCTCCGGCCGCGCGGAGTGAGGCCGGCCGGGGTGCGGCGATGCCGGCCGGGGGCGGGGCGGCGAGGCCGGCCGGGCGCGATAGAGGGCCGGCCGGGGGCGGGGCTCCGGTGGCACCGTAGAGGGCGGCGCGGATGGGCGGCGCAGGCACAGGTGGCGGGGCGGCGCGGCCGGGGCGTCGCGGCCGGCACTGGCGCGGTGGGAGGGCGAACAAGACGGCTGGCGAAAAGTCAAAATTGGTTTGAATATAGGGGGGTCGGCGCCAAGATCTATGGCGCCGACCCCCTGCAACGTTGACTGCCGCCGCCAGGGGGGTCGGCGCCATAGATCTTGGCGCCGACCCCCTGACACGTCACGTCCCAGCGGGCATCCCCGTCAGCCAGACAGGCGCCAATAATATTGGCGCCGGCACAGAGAAGCTCGGCGCCAATGATGACGGCGCCGAGCTATGGGTCCATTTTTTGAAATGAAACTGCCAGGGGCATAAATGTGGGAAAAAAACCCGAAAAGGGCCAATTTGCAAAAAAGTTGGGCCGTTCGTCGGTCTTCTATTGCTCCGCAGGCCCTTCCCCCGTCGAGTGGGGTTGTTCGTACCTGCGGAGGCGGAACCGGAGTTCTGTTTGTAATGGCACCTTGAGTGCCGGTGTTTTTGTTCATTGTAGCTGTCGGGGCCTGAACATGTAGGTGATTTCGGCACGGAGCCGTGTTTTTTCCTCCTTTTCGAGCACTAAGACTCGCCTATTGGTTGTCTGAACCGCTTCACCAAGCGTGAGTCGCCCCGCATACAGGTGACGAGTGAGGTATCCGTATCCCGGAGGCGTAGGAGTCCCTCGGCTCGGTCGGCCTTATTGTCCGAGGCTTCTCTAACTTAGTTAAAGGAACTCCTCGGCTGCCCTTCGATGAGCTGAGGCCAGGGGTAGCGGCGTCAACATGAACAGAGGCGGAGTTGGCTCGAAAGGAAAACCTGGTTGGCCGAAGCCTGGCCGGGTCGTCCATTAGCGGGACCGACGCCGGAATTGACCAGCCGAGGCCTCGGGTCGGGCTGACGTCCTTGGAAGGTAACTGGTCGAGGCCCCGGGGTGACCGGCCGAGCTGCCTGCTCAGGCCGGATTCCCGGAGAAGACCCTGGCGGCGATGGCCCGGGCGTGGTGATGACGTCGTCCTCTAGAGTGGAGATCCTCGGACCGCGTCGCCGTCCGAGGCTAGGTTGGCCCTTGCCGAAGGTGTCGTCGATGCCGAGGGTGCTGCTGCTCCCTTCAGCCGTCAAGATTCGAGCCTGCAGGATCGGATTGTCCTGTAGCGTGTGTTTCCTGCGGCCGCCGAGGCCTAAACACACCCTCACCGTGTTGTAAAGCTGCGTGTTTTTTCCTCTCGTTTCGAGTATCTGGACTTTTTTGTCGGTAACAGAAATGTTTGTGCGAGCAAGAGTTGCTTCTCGCGGAAGGTGATGAGTGAGGTATCCGTATACCGGAGGCGTAGGAGTCCCTCGGCTCGGTCGGCCTTGCCGCTTACGCGCACTCTTATCCGTCCATGGGGCTCTGTCACCGACACAGTCAAGAAGGCTCGAAGGATCGCTTCAGCAGAAGAGCTTTCGAACGTGAAGACTTGTTCGGTCCGCAGAATCACTTATCCGAACGTGAGTTACTTATCGCAGAAGGTGATGAGTGAGGTATCCATATCCCGGAGGCGTAGGAGTCCCTCGGCTCGGTCAGCCTTGGCTGCTTACGTGTACTCCATCGTTTTCAGGATCCACTTTCGAAGTAGCCAAAAAGCGCAAAAGACATTCTGGCAGAAAAGATCTTTTTTCGAGGAAAATTTGGACGCAGAGGGGGTTCCCCCCCTTTTAGCCCCCGAGGGAGGGTCGGGCTTTGCCGAGGCGAGGCCGACCCTTCCTTGATGACTAAACTTTGCGTGGGTGCGAGGTATATGACCAACTTGAAAACATCTTAAGGGTAGAAGCGACGTAGCTGTTGGATGTTCCAGGCGTTGACGTAGACCTCGCCTTAACTGTTGGCCAGCTTGTATGTTCCGGGCTTCAGAACCTTGGCGATGACAAATGGCCCCTCCCAGGGAGGCGTGAGCTTGTGCCGCCCTCGGGCGTCTTGTCGCAGCCGAAGCACCAGGTCGCCCACCTGGAGGTCTCGGGACCGGACCCCTCGGGCGTGGTAGCGTCGCAGGGACTGCTGGTACCGCGCCGAGTGTAGCAAGGCCTGGTCCCGAGCCTCCTCCAGCTGGTCCAGCGAGTTTTCTCGGCTGACTTGGTTGCTTTGGTCGGTGTAGGCCCTCGTCCTCGGGGAGCCGTATTCTAAGTCTGTGGGCAAGATGGCTTCGGCCCCATAGACTAGAAAGAACGGCGTGAAGCCCGTGGCTCGGCCCGGCGTTGTCCTCAGACTCTAGACCACTGAGGGGAGTTCCTTCATCCATCGCTTGCCGAACTTGTTGAGGTCGTTGTAGATCCGAGGCTTGAGCCCTTGTAGAATCATGCCGTTGGCAAGCTCCACCTGCCCATTCGTCATGGGATGAGCCACGACGACCCAGTCCACCCGGATGTGGTGATCCTCGCAGAAGTCCAGGAACTTTCTGCCGGTGAACTGGGTGCCGTTGTCGGTGATGATGGAGTTTGGGACCCCAAAGCGATGGATGATGTTGGTGAAGAACGCCACCGCCTGCTCGGACCTGATACTGTTCAGGGGTCGGACCTCAATCCACTTGGAGAATTTGTCGATGGCAACCAGCAGGTGCGTGTAGCCCCTGGGTGCCTTCTGCAAGGGGCCGACGAGGTCCAGACCCCACACCGCAAAAGGCCAGGTGATGGGTATCGTCTGCAGAGCCTGAGCGGGCAGGTGGGTCTGCCTCGCGTAGAATTGACACCCTTCGCAGGTGCGGACGATTCGGGTAGCGTCGGCCACCGCCGTCGGCCAGTAGAAGCCTTGCCGGAAAGCGTTCCCGACAAGGGCTCGAGGCGCTGCGTGATGGCCGCAAGCCCCCGAGTGTATCTCTCGCAGGAGTTCTTGACCTTCGGCGATGGAGATGCATCGCTGGAGGATGCCTGAGGGGCTGCGGTGGTAGAGCTCCTTCTCATCTCCCAGCAGGACGAACGACTTGGCGCGCCGCGCCACCCGCCGAGCCTCGGCTCGGTCGAGGGGTAGCTCTCCTCGGTGGAGATATTGCAGGTACGGGGTCTGCCAGTTTCGATTAGGCGTGACCCCGCTTCGCTCCTCCTCGACGCATAGTGCCTCACCCTCGGGGGCCGAGGGTACCTCAGACTGAACCGAGGGCGCCTCGGGCCGAGCTGAGGGTGCCTCGGGATGAGCCGAGGGTGCCTCGGACTGAGCCGAGGGCGCCTCGGGTTGAGCCGTGGGTGCCTCGGACTGGGCCGAGGGTACCTCGGGCTCGGACGTGTCGTCGATCTTGACGGAGGGTCGATGCAGGTCTCGGGAGAAGACGTTTGGGGGAACCGTCGTTCGCCCCGAGGCTATTTTAGCCAGCTCGTCCGCAGTCTCGTTGTAGCGCCGAGCGATGTGGTTGAGCTCGAGCCCGTAGAACTTGTCTTCCAGGCGCCGAACCTCATCGCAGTAGGCCTCCATCTTCGGGTCGCGGCAATGGGAGTTCTTCATGACTTGGTCGATGACGAGCTGCGAGTCACCCCGAGCGTCGAGGCATCGGACCCCTAGCTCGATGGCGATCCGCAACCCATTGACCAGAGCCTCATATTCGGCCACATTGTTGGACGCCGGGAAGTGCAGGCGTAGCACGTAGCGTAGATGCTTTCCGAGGGGTGAGATGAAGAGTAGGCCTGCGCCGGCTCCTGTCTTCATCAGCGACCCGTCGAAGAACATGGTCCAGAGCTCCGGTTGGATCGGAGCCGTCGGTAGCTGGGTGTCGACCCATTCAGCCACGAAGTCCGCCAAGACCTGGGACTTAATGGCTTTCCGGGGAGCGAACGAGATTGTTTCGCCCATGATCTCCACCACCCACTTTGCAATCCTACCTGAGGCCTCTCGGCACTGGATGATCTCTCCCAAGGGGAAGGATGACACCACAGTTACCGGATGAGACTCGAAGTAGTGTCGCAGCTTCCGTCGCGTTAGGATCACCGCGTACAACAGCTTCTGAACTTGCGGGTAGCGGATCTTGGTTTCGGACAGTACCTCGCTGACGAAGTAGACTGGCCTCTGAACGGGCAATGCATGCCCCTCTTCTTGCCTCTCGACCACAATCGCGGCGCTAACCACCTGGGTGGTCGCGGCGACGTAGACCAGGAGGGCTTCTCCGGCAGCTGGGGGCACCAAGATAGGTGCCTTTGTGAGGAGCGCCTTCAGGTTCCCAAGGGCTTCCTCGGCCTCAGGGGTCCAAGTGAAGCACTCGGCCTTCCTTAAGAGGCGGTACAGAGGTAGACCTCTTTCGCCGAGGCGTGAGATGAAGCGGCTCAGAGCCGTGAGGCATCCCATGACCCTCTGTACGCCTTTCAAGTCCTTGATGGGCCCCATGCTGGTAATGGCTGCGATCTTCTCCGGGTTGGCTTCGATGCCCCGCTCGGAGACGATGAACCCCAAGAGCATGCCTCGGGGCACCCCAAAGACACACTTTTCGGGATTGAGCTTGACGCCTTTCGCCTTGAGACATCGGAATGTCGTTTCAAGGTCAGAAAGGAGGTCGGAGGACTTCCTCGTCTTGACTACGATATCATCGACATAGGCCTCGACCGTGCGGCCAATGTGTTCGCCGAACACATGGTTCATGCACCGCTGGTACGTCGCGCCCGCATTCCTCAAACCGAACGACATGGTGACATAGCAGTACATGCCGAAGGGTGTGATGAAAGAAGTTGCGAGCTGGTCGGACTCTTTCATCTTGATTTGATGATACCCTGAGTAGGCATCGAGGAAAGACAGGGTTTCGCACCCAGCAGTGGAATCCACGATTTGGTCGATGCGAGGCAGAGGGTAGGGAACCTTCGGACACGCTTTGTTGAGACCAGTGTAGTCTACACACATCCGCCATTTCCCCCCTTTCTTTCTCACAAGCACAGGGTTGGCAAGCCATTCGGGATGGAATACCTCTTTGATGAACCCTACCGCCATTAGCTTGTGAATCTCCTCGCCTATGGCTCTGCGCTTCTCCTCGTCGAATCGGCGCAGCGGCTGCTTGATGGGTCGGGCTCCGGCTCAGATGTCCAGCGAGTGCTCGGCGACATCCCTCGGTATACCGGGCATGTCCGAGGGACTCCACGCGAAGACGTCGGCGTTCGCGCGGAGAAAGTCGACGAGCACTGCTTCCTATTTGGGATCGAACCCGGAGCCGATCCGGATCTGCTTGGAGGTGTCGCCGCTGGGGTCGAGGGGGACGGACTTAACCGTCTCCGCTGGCTCAAAGTTGCCAGCGTGACGCTTCACGTCTGGCACCTCCTTAGAGAGGCTCTCCAGGTCGGCAATGAGGGCCTCGGATTCGGCGAGGGCCTCGGCGTACTCCACGCACTCCACGTCGCATTCGAACGCGTGTTTGTACGTAGGGCCGACGGTGATGACCCCATTGGGGCCTGGCATCTTGAGCTTCAGGTAGGTGTAGTTGGGGACGGCCATGAACTTCGCGTAGCATGGCCTCCCCAGTACCGCGTGGTAGGTTCCTCGGAACCCGACCACCTCGAACGTCAGGGTCTCCCTTCGGAAGTTGGAGGGTGTTCCGAAGCAGACGGGAAGGTCGAGCTGTCCGAGGGGTTGGACGCGCTTCCCGGGGATGATCCCATGGAAGGGCGCAGCGCCTGCCCGGATAGAGGACAGATCAACACGCAGGAGCCCGAGGGTCTCGGCGTAGATGATGTTGAGGCTGCTGCCTCCGTCCATGAGGACCTTGGTGAGCCTGACGTCGCCGATGACGGGGTCGACAACGAGCGGGTATTTCCCCGGGCTCGGCACATGGTCGGGGTGATCGTCTCGGTCGAAGGTGATGGGCTTGTCGGACCAGTCTAGATAGACTGGCGCCGCCACCTTGACCGAGCAGACCTCCCGGCGCTCTTGCTTACGGTGCCGAGCTGAGGCGTTCGCCGCTTGCCCACCATAGATCATGAAGCAGTCGCGGACCTCGGGGAACTCTCCTGCCTGGTGATCTTCCTTCTTGTCGTCGTCGCGGGCCTTGCCACCCTCCGCGGGTGGCCCGGCCCTGTGGAAGTGGCGCCGAAGCATGACGCACTCCTCAAGGGTGTGCTTGACGGGTCCCTGGTGATAGGGGCACGGCTCCTTGAGCATCTTGTCGAAGAGGTTGGCACCTCCGGGGGGCTTCCGAGGGTTCTTGTACTCGGCGGCGGCGACAAGGTCCGCGTCGGCGGCGTCGCGTTTCTCTTGCGACTTCTTCTTGCCCTTCTTCTTGGCGCCGCGCGGAGTTGACGCCTCGGGAGTACCTTCCGAGGGGCGGCCCTGGGGCTGCTTGTCCTTTCGGAAGATAGCCTCGACCGCCTCCTGGCCGGAGGCGAACTTGGTGGCGATGTCCATCAGCTCGCTCGCCCTGGTGGGGGTCTTGCGGCCCAGCTTGCTCACCAGGTCGCGGCAGGTGGTGCCAGCGAGGAACACGCCAATGACATCCGAGTCGGTGATGTTGGGCAGCTCGGTGCGCTGCTTCGAGAATCGCCGGATGTAGTCTCGGAGAGACTCTCCCGGCTGCTGTCGGCAGCTTCGGAGGTCCCAGGAATTCCCGGGGCGCACATACGTGCCCTAGAAATTGCCGGCGAAAGCTTGGACTAGGTCGTCCCAGTTGGAGATCTGCTCCGGAGGCAGGTGCTCCAACCAGGCGCGAGCGGAGTCGGAGAGGAACAGGGGGAGGTTGCGGATGATGAGGTTGTCATCGTCCGTTCCACCCAGTTGGCAGGCCAGACGGTAGTCCGCGAGCCACAGTTCCGATCTCGTCTCCCCCGAGTACTTTGTGATAGTAGCCGGGGGTCGGAACCGGGTCGGGAACGGCGCCCGACGGATGGCTCGGCTGAAGGCTTGCGAACCCGGTGGTTCGGGCGAGGGACTCCGATCCTCCCCGCTGTCGTAGCGTCCCCCACGCCTGGGGTGGTAGCCTCGACGCACCCTCTCGTCGAGGTGGGCCCGTCGGTCGTGGTGATGGTGCTCGTTGCCGAGGCGACCCGGGGCCGCAGGCGCGGTGTTGCGCGTGCGCTCGGTGTAGACCGAGGCTTCCCACATGAATCGGGAAGTCGCAGCATGAGGTTCCAAGGGGTACCCCTGCCTTCGGGAAGCAGAGCTCTCGGCCCGTCGGACCGCGGCGCCTTCCAGGAGATTCTTGAGCTCTCCCTGGATTCGCCGCCCCTCGGTGGTTGATGGCTCTGGCATCGCGCGAAGAAGCATTGCTGCTGCCGCCAGGTTCTGGCCGACCCCACTGGATGCGGGTGGTGGCCTGAGCCTGACGTCGTCGGCGATGTGGTGCTTGAAGCCCTGGGGTAGATGACGTATTTCTCTGGCCGGAGGTTGGCCCGCCCATGCCTGCCCGACGTCCCGACGGATCGGCTCAAGCGCTCCTGCTCCCTCGTCGAGCCTGGCCTGCACCCCGCGGATTTGCTCGAGCTGTGGGTCAAGACCCCCCGCCTGAACGGGGACCACAGCTAGCTCCCGTGGGATGTCAACGCGAGGCACCGGCCTAGGGAGGTCACCGTCCTCCGGCATGCCGAGATGGTTGCCTTCGGGGGGACCCCCTAGATCGACGTGGAAGCATTCGCGACTCGGGCCGCGGTCCTCGTCACCGAGGCTACGGCTACCGTCGGAACAGTCGGAAAGGCAGTAGTCGCATGCGGTCATGAAGTCCCGCATGGCACTGGGGTTGCCAAGTCCAGAGAAATCCCAACAGATGCTGGGTTCGTCGTCTTCCTCGGACCCGGAGGGCCCGTAGGTCGAGACGTCCGTCAGCCGGTCCCAAGGTGACCGCACACGAAACCCCAGAGGGTCTGGATTTGCCTCTTTTGGTCGACGGGCGGCGATAAGGTCGCGTCGGGGACTGACTGCGCCGTCGTCTCAGGTACGAGGGTGACGTCCAGCAAGCTTTTTGCGAGCGTGCTGGCGTCGTCCGCTTGCTCAGGATTGGCGTGTCGCGGGGAGACGGCGCTCGCCTTCGTCTCAAACGCGAGGTCAACGCTCGGTGCGCCCCCCGTTGGGGGTGTCGGGGCCGTCGACTCGCTCGACAGCCGACGAGGCGCTGTCTCCTGCTTGGCCTTGGTTGCCCCGCCTCCTCCTCCGTCGGCGGGGGAGAGGACAGGGTGAGCTCGAAGGTTGCTCTTCCACCATGCGGGGAAGACGTCGCCGACTCCACCGCCAGCAGGCGGGTTGTCGGCCGCCACTGTTGTTGTCGCACGGCGGTGGAAGGAGTATCATGTCGTAGCTGCCATCGAGGGATATGAACTCAAGACTCCCGAAACGGAGCACCGTCCCGGGTTGGAGAGGTTGCTGGAGACTGCCCATCTGGAGCTTGACGGGAAGCTGTTCGTCAACACGCAGCAGACCCCTACCTGGCGCGCCAACTGTCGGCGTTCCGAGACCGGGGGGTCCCTGGGCGGACGAGTGAATGTCGCCGCGTGCCCCAGCCCAGATGGGTCGAGCGCGAGGGCGAGCGCGAAGGGGGGAGAGCGAGGCGGCCGGAGACCGGCGTGAGAGAGGTGGGAATCCTGCGGCCTTCGTGTTCGTCCCGCGCCCAGGTCGGGTGCGCTTGCAGTAGGGGGTTACAAGCGTCCACGCGGGAGAGGGAGCGAGCGGCCCCAAGCGAGCGCCTGTTCTCGTCCTCGTCCCCGCGCGGCCAACCCTCTCTAAGAGGGCCCTGGTCCTCCCTTTTATAGGCGTAAGGAGAGGATCCAGGTGTACAATGGGGGCTGTAGCAGGGTGCTACGTGTCTAGCGGAGGTGAGCTAGCGCCCTAGGTACATGCCGTTGTGGCAGCCAGAGAGATCTTGGCACCCAGCTGGTGTGATGTCATGGCCGTCGAAGGAGCGATGGAGCTTGGCGGAGGGACAGCTATCAGAGCGGTTGAGTCCTTGCTAATGTCCTCTTGCTTCCGTAAGGGGGCTGAGAGCCGCCGTCGTCACAGAGCATGCGGGGCGCCATCATTGCCTATCTGGCGGAGCGAGCCAGATGAGACGCCGGTCTTGTTCCCTGCGGCCCGAGTCAGCTCGGGGTAGGGTGATGATGGCGCCTCCTGTTGACGTGGCTGGTCTGCGCCCTAGGTTGGGCGATGTGGAAGCTCCTCCGAAGCCGAGGTCGAGTCCGAGCCCCCGGGTCGGGAGAGGCGGAGATTGCCGGCTGGTGCCGGGGCGGAGTCCGAGCCCTGGGGTCGGGCGGAGCGGAGTTCGTCGTCTTCTGGGGCCGAGCCCAAGTCCGAGCCCTGGGTCGGGCGAGGCGGAGATCGTCGTCTTCGGGGGCCAAGCCCAAGTCCGAGCCCTGGGTCGGGCGAGGCGGAGATCGTCGTCTTCTGGGGCCGAGCCCAAGTCCGAGCCCTGGGTCGGGCGGAGTTCGTCGTCTTCCGAGACTTAGCCCGAGTCCAAGCCCTAGGTCGGGCGGAGTTCGCCGTTTTCCGGGACTTAGCCCAAGTCCGAGCCCTGGGTCGGGCGGAGCGGAGTTCGCCGTCTTCCGGGACTTAGCCCGAGTCCGAGCCCTGGGTCGGGCGGAGTTCGCCGTCTTCCGGGACTTAGCCCGAGTCCAACCCTTGGTCGGGCGGAGTTCGCCGTCTTCCGGGACTTAGCCCGAGTCCGAGCCCTGGGTCGGGTGGAGTTCGCCGTCTTCCGGGACTTAGCCCGAGTCCGAGCCCTGGGTCGGGCGAAGCGGAGCTTCCTATGGTGCCTCCGGCAGGGCCTGACTGCCTGTCAGTCTTACTCTGTCCAGTGGCACTGTAGTCGGAGTGGCGCAGGCGGCGCTGCCCTTCAGTCAGGCTGGTCAGTGGAGCGGCGAAGTAACGGCGGTCACTTCGGCTCTGCCGGCTGGGGGGCGCGCGTCAGGATAAGGGTGTCAGGCCACCTTTGCATTAAATGGTCCTGCGACTTAGTCGGTCGGTGCGGCGATTTGGTCAGGGTTGCTTCTTAGCGAAGGCAGGGCCTCGGGCGAGCCGGGAATATGTTCGCCGCTGAAGGGGGGCCTCGGGCGAGACGAAAATCCTCCGGGGTCGGCTGCCCTTGTCCGAGGCTAGGCTCGGGCGAGGCGTGATCGTGTCCCTCGAATGGACTGATCCCTAACTTAATCACACCCATCAGGCCTTTGCAGCTTTGCGCTGATGGGGGTTACCAGCTGAGAATTAGGAGCCTTGAGGGTACCCCTAATTATGGTCCCCGACAAATAGTAAATTATAAATCCATCAACTTGTCATCTTAGATTCGAGTCGCGCATGCGTCCATGGTTTAGGTGCTTCACCGAATCATGCATCGCGCGAGACGCCGCGGCAACATCTAGCTGCGGTTAACATCACTCAATGGTTCAAACATTTTTATCACGTACTTGAGATCCAAAACAATGGAATACTAGTGAGGGGCTCACCAAGGATTTTTGACGCCGACTCACAAGCGCGGCGCAGATCGACGACGCGGCATGGGGCTGTCTCAAACGCCATCGCGATGGCGCGGGTCGGGACTGCGCAGATCGAGCGAGCATGCGATGCAGAGGGGATCTGGGGCTGCTGTTTTTGGACCGGCATCGCGGTGCAGAGAATCATGGCGCCATGGTTGCTATCCGAGCAGGGCCTCCCTGCTGCTGCGCGAAGAAGAAATCAGGGGGGCGTCCATGGAGGTCGCAGGGGGCTCGGCCAGGGGAGATTGGCCGGCGCCATGGGAGAGAGGGCGCAGGGAGCTTGGAACGGTTGCGCAGGGGAGGGATGTTGTCCATGGGAGGGAGCCGCCAGCTTGGAGGAATGGAGCTCGACGGCCATGGAGTTTCTGCTGGCAGCCGTGGGAACCAAGGAGGAGGAAAAGGGGGCGCTGGCTGCTGTTGGCTGGAGAGAAGGAGGAGGACGGTCGAGCGAGGGAGGAAGGGACTGCTGCTCGCCAGGAAGAGGAGCAGGGGTCCGGCCGTGGGGAGAGAGCCAAGCTCCATGCTTGCTGCCGTGAAGCAGGGAGGAAGAAGGTGCGTGGGAAAAAAACAGGCTGCTGGTGGAAGAGAAGTGGCGGCTAGGGGGGAACGGAAAATTTCCAATTTGCAAGGGAGAGGGCTCCTATTTATAGAAGGGCACTAGGGTTAGGGTTCCTTAGTGGGCCAAATGGGCTGGGTTGGGCTGTAATGGGCTTGGCCCAAAACACGTACTCGGGTCGCGCTAAATTATTTTTCCGAATAAAAATGCTCCCGCGGAATTCATTTGTATAGAGAACAGAAGAGCTTCGGCGAATGGACGATTGAGCGATTAATTCAACCGAGTTTGATTTGAATTTGCTCGGAAATAATTCCTCGTGCACTATTTTAGAAATAAATGTTTCTCTTAGACTTCTGATTGGCTTCGGATTTTTAGCCGGAGAAATCGGATCGTGACATTTTAAAATCGCTGTCGATACGGGGTTGTGAATTCGGTTCGGACATGAGATATTTGGCCGAGTCAGATAAAATTGATTGGAGGACGACATATTGAGCATTCCGTTTGAGAGTACGAACTCAGATTAAAATAGTCGAACATAGATCAAAATTCGAAGAATTAGACTCGGGCTCAGATCAAATAACAGCCATCGAGAGTTTGATTTAAATGAGCTTCAGATAAGATTTATAAATCGAAATTGACTATCGAGTTTGCATTCGTTCCGAGAATAAAAGTTTTAACAGGCTCCAAATTTGGCCATTCTAGAAATTCGAATAAAATCAGAAATTGGTGAAACCTTCACAAGTAACTTGATAAATGGATATAAACGCGGTCGAGAAATAGAATTTTTCACTGAGCATCCGAGATTAGGATAAATTTCCCGACATAACACGAATTAGACACCTGGGGTGTCACAGATGTATTCAACCATCTTCTAAAGCAATTTCTCCTAGGTCTAAGGGGGTTTCCTGGCGAAGTATTGGGCCGAAGGACCTGGCCGAAGCCCCTTGATCATGGCCTCAATGACAATTTCATTGGGCACTGTTGGCGCTTGTGCCCTCAGACGCAAGAACCTTCGGACATACGCCTGAAGGTATTCCTCGTGATCCTGCATGCACTGGAACAAAGCTTGAGCAGTAACCGGCTTTGTCTAAAACCCTTGCAAACTGGTGATCAGCATGTCCTTCAGCTTCTGCCATGATGTGATTGTTCCTGGCCGAAGAGAGGAATACCAGGTTTGTGCAACATTCTTAACTACCATGACAAAAGATTTCGCCATGACTGCAGTATTGCCTCCATATGAAGATATGGTAGCTTCGTAGCTCATCAGAAACTGCTTCGGATCTGAGTGCCCGTCGTACATGGGAAGCTGAGGTGGTTTGTAAGATGGAGGCCAAGGTGTAGCCTGCAGTTCTGTTGACAGAGGAGAAGCATCATCAAAAGCAAAATTTCCATGATGGGAATCATCATACCATCCATCATCATCAAACAATCCTTCTTGATGAAGCTCCCTGTGCTGGGGCCTTCGTTCTTGCTCATCTTAAGCAAGATGGCGTACTTCTTCAGTAGCTTCGTCAATTTGCCTCTGAAGGTCGGCTAGTCGAGCCATCTTCTCCTTCTTTTTTGTACTTGCTGATGAAGCATCTCCATGTTCCTGATTTCTTGGTCCAACTCATCCTCCTGGGGTGTTGGACTAGTGGCCTTCCTCTTCTGGCTTCGGGCCTCTCGAAGAGAAAGGGTCTCCTGGTTCGGATCCAGCGGCTGCAGAGCAGCAGCCCCTGTCGCCGAAGCTTTCTTCGATGGCATGACGAAGGTCAGTGCTTGCCGAAGGTGGTCGAAAAGAGTTCACCGGAGGTGGGCGCCAATGTTGGAGACTTGTTCTCAAATACTATGAGTTAAGAACATGGTGTAACACCCGGTTTTAAAGAACAAAGCCGGGTGCATCTCATACATGCGCCAGGAAGACAACATATATAATAATAGAGTGTATAGAGATAAATGTCATAAAACATCAGAGTATTTATTACATAGCGGAAGTCTTATTACAAAATAAAATAATAAAGATAAAGCGAACTAAGGATCGATGGCGCCAATGTCGACTGAGAAACGCCACCTAGATCAGATTGAACTCCTCAGTGTTAGGCAGCTCCTCTTCAACCACCTGTTCTTCTCCTGTGGGGGGGGGTGTGAGACAGCAAGAGTGAGCTCACATACGATCATAGCTCAACAAGTCGTGGGGAATAATGTGGCATGAACTCACCAAAGGTGGGAGTTCATGAAGTGTAAGGCTGATCAATGAAATAAAGGCTAAGGCTGAGCATTGCTTTTATAAGTTGGTCAAAATTTTATTAGCAATTACTAAGTGTAAGTAAATACCAAACCTTAATAATAATAAAGAACAGTAATAGTAAAATAGTCCCAAATGCGATGCAAATGTCAAATTAAACTTAAGTTCCATAGTTTAATCATGTGAGGGTCCGAGCCGCTCTTGACCGTGAGCACGGCTAGTATACTAGTTTTACACTCAGCAGAGGTTGCGCATCTTTACCCACAAGTCGTGTATCCCATGTCGCCTGGGTTTGCAAGGCCCTTAGACACTACCGAGGTGAATGGCTAGGGATCCACTACGAGGCCTTTACAAAGTTCCACTAGCTTCCGAAAACCCGCTACAGTTTATAGGAAGATCCAGTACAGGGTTCCTGGCTGACAGCCATCGCAGCAAAATCTACCAGGGACCTCCCTGCACTAACCTCTCCCCTACTGCCCTTGCCCCTTTCGGGTAAGGTAGTCTTCCACTAGCTTTCCTAATTAGTCAGCCAAGGGCGTCCCATTAAACCCTTGTGGTAGCACTGTTTTCCCGGGTGGTCGCTCCATGTTCCCATTAATTTAATGATCTTAACATGAACAACAGTAATAACAAGATAATGACAGAATAATCATGAATAATGAATCTCCATACCCAATCCACATAAAGCAATAGCAAGTACTACCCAAAAATATTTCAGGGGTGAACAAGGTATAGAGGTAATCAAAAGTGGGGTAACATAAAGGCTCCCATCAAAATTAAACTATGCAGATCATTAAAATTAATAAGAACATGGCTGGGAAAAGTAAGTGATCAAGGGCACAACTAGCCTGTAATAAGCTCCTGCTCAGCTATCTCTACTTGTTGAACCTCAGTTTCCACAGTGGCTTGCTCGTCTACTCGCATCAACACAATACATACATAGTATAGCCAAAATCAACATCACACCAAACAGATGAATGAAATATACAGTAAAAATCTACACATTAAAATGAAACCATAGGAACTGGAATCACTGAATTTGGAGTTATAGAATTTAAGTTATGAATTTTCTAAGATTTAAGGTGATTATAATAGGATTAGATGATAAATTTATTTTCTAACAGAGTTCATGTCAAAAAAGTGATTCTAAATGACAGAGAATAATATTACAAAATTTTAGGAATTGGAATGACTCAATTTGGAGCTAAAATGAATTTTCTATGCATTTTACAAGTTTCTAGATTTGTTTTTGTATTAAAAATGAATTTCTAATATTAATTTCTCTGTTTTTAATACTCTCGGGACTGGGCGTCAAATACCAGAAAACTCAGGGGTCTGCGCGAATAAAATCCTAGACACAGGCACAGTTCCGTGGACGGCGGGTTCTATTTAAAAGAAACCCAGGGTTTCATATACTAAAATGCCAGACTGAAGGGGTACGCTGCAATACCGACCGTTCGATCTAATATCTACGCTCCAGATTAGAGCCACAAACTCATGAACCGGTACGGAACAGGAACCGTATGATCCACGATCGACGCTCCCGATTTAAAGAGATCCAGAACCATCGCTGGCCATCGATCTACCATCCGACGGTCACGCGCGATCGGTCGAATCGGTACGCTCTGTTTCTAATCTAAACCGTAGGGAACCGATCCAACGGCCCACAGCGCTCGCCCCAAATCTCCAGCTCGGGACGGTGGCGCCGCCCGAAATCACGGCGGACCATCGCCGGAGAAACGGCAATCCGACGCCCAAGCGCGCCATTCTAAGAATTAAATGGTGCGCCACGCAGCCGAGGGTATGGCGAACGTGGTAGAGGGGTTATTACCGACAGTCTCGGCGCGCAGAGGGTCTGGCGACGGCGAAGGCGGATCCGCGGCGGCGAATCGAAGTTCGACGAAGAATTGCGCCACGCCCAGTGGCCGACTTTGCCCGCGAACGACTCGACACCCTTCCAATAGACGTGGAGATGCTCCAAGGCCGATCACCGGGGACCCGACATCGACGACAACGCGATTGGGTCACGGTGGCGAATTTGGCCCGAGAGAATCGCGACGGTGGTTTGGTGGCTGGCGAAAGGTTGCGGATGAAGGTGAGGATGGGAAGGATGCGAGGACCGCTACGGGTTTTATCACACCGCGGAACGAATCGGAGCGCGAGGACCGGGATTCTTCTTCCACGACGCGCCCGCCATGCTCGGGGATGCCGTTGGGAGACGGACCTGACAAAGCGGTCCCACGTGACAGTCACAGGGTGTCCAGCGCGCGGGTGATACGAAGCTGACGTGCGGGACCCATTCCGCAGCGAGAGAGAGCGCAGCGCATGCGAGGTGAGAGCGGCTGACATGCGGGGCCCGCATGTCGGCGCGCGCTCGTGAGAAGGTGGGCTGCGCGTGGAGTTCCTTAGGTGGGCCGAATTACCTTCTGGCGGCCCAGGTAAGCTTTTTATCTTTTTCTTTTTCATTTTTTCTTTCCATTTTCTTTATTTTCAAACCCAATTTGATTTAATTCCAACTTTTTGTGGACCTTCATTTATAAACTCTATTTTTGCCATTAAAAATACTAAGACTGAAGATAATTATTTATACATTTTATTTATATTTACCTATCTCTTCTCTTTTCCTTATTTTCCAAAACCCTAATTTCAAATTTTGGGTTAAATCAAGTTTCAAATAATTAATACCTCATTATTTTTATCCTCATGGTTTTATTTAATGCACAACACATAAAACTCCAACAAATGCATTTTTTCTTTATTTTAGCATAATTGTTTTATTTAGTCACTCTCAATTACATAGGTGCTCTTTTTATGATGCAAATAAGACACACAAGATGAGGAGCTCTCTTTATTACTCTTGGTATACAACTTGAGTATTACAAATCCTACCCCCCTTAAAAATAATCTCGTCCTCGAGATTTAAGAAGATCTAGGGAAAAGGTGGGGAAAATCTATACGAAGTTCTTCTTCTCTTTCCCAAGTTGCTTCATCTTCACCGTGGTGGCTCCATTGCACTTTGCACATCTTTATAACCTTATTCCTCGTAACTCGAGTCAAAGTATCCAAAATCTTGATGGGGTACTCAGCATAAGTCAAATCCTCTTGAACACTAAGGTCTTCCATTGGTAGCTGTTCTTCAGGCACTCTGAGACATTTCTTCAGCTGAGATACATGAAAGACATCATGTACATCTGACAGATGATCGGGTAACTCCAATTGATATGCAACCTCTCCCACTCGCTTTAAGATTAAAAAGGGTCCAATAAAGCGAGGAGACAATTTTCCTTTGACTTTGAATCTTCTCATACCCCGGAGTGGTGACACCTTCAAATAGACATAATCACCCTCCTTAAACTCAAGTAGTCTTCTCCGGGTGTCAGCATAGCTTTTCTGCCTGGATTGTGCAGTTCTCAAATTCTCCCTTATTTGCTGAACTTGTTCCTCTGCTTCTTGTATAATCTTAGGTCCAAACAATTGTCTTTCACCTGTTTGATTCCAATACAAGGGAGTCATGCATTTTCTGCCATACAACGCCTCAAACGGTGACATCTTCAAACTGGCCTGATAGCTATTATTGTAAGAGAACTCTGCATAAGGCAAACTCTTATCCCAACTTCCACCATGTTTAAGAGCACAAGCTCTTAACATATCCTCTAGTACTTGGTTAGTCCTCTCAGTCTGCCCATCAGTCTGGGGATGGTAAGCCGAACTAAAATTCAATCTCGTATCCAATGACTCGTGCAACTGCTTCCAATATCGAGAGGTAAACTGTGATCCTCGATCTGACACAATCTTCTTTGGCACACCATGCAGGCATACAATCCGTGCCATGTACAACTCTGCCAACTTAGCTCCTGAATAAGTGGTCTTCACTGGAATAAAGTGGGCTACCTTAGTTAGCCTGTCCACAATCACCCATATAGAATCATATCCAGCAGACGTGCGGGGTAATCCAACAATGAAGTCCATGCCAATCTCTTCCCATTTCCACTCAGGTATCTTCAGTGGATGCAATAGTCCGGCTGGCCTCTGGTGTTCAGCTTTAACTCTTTGGCATACATCGTACATAGCCACATGTGCAGCCACATCTCTCTTCAATCCATACCACCAATATTTTTGCTTTAAATCCTGATACATCTTAGTGCTCCCAGGGTGGATGGAGTAAACTGAATCATGTGCTTCCTTCAATATGGTTTCCCGAAGACTATCAATATCGGGAACACAGATCCGATTCTTGAACCATATCGTGCCTTGCTCATCCTCGGTGTACTCCGGGCCTCTACCCTCTGTTATCAGATCCTTGATCTCCTGGATCTTGGCATCACCAACCTGACCTTTACGAATTTCTTGCTCCAAGGTAGGTTCCAATTCAATAGTCACTCCTTCCGTATGTGTAACAATTCCCAGGTTGAGTCTCTCAAAATCCTTTGCTAATTCATCAGGTAGCTGAACAACGAAAGCGGAGTGAACATGCTCCTTCCGACTCAAGGCATCTGCAACCAAATTCGCCTTGCCTGGGTGGTAATGAATCTCCAAGTCATAATCCTTAATGAGCTCCAACCAACGGCGTTGCCTTAGATTGAGATCCTTCTGAGTGAATATATACTTCAAACTCTTATGATCCGTGTATACTTGGCACTTAGTTCCCATAATATAGTGTCTCCAAATCTTAAGTGCATGCACAACGGCAGCCAATTCCAAGTCATGAGTGGGGTAGTTCAGCTCATGCTTCCTCAACTGACGAGATGCATAGGCAATCACATGTCCTTCTTGCATGAGCACACACCCAAGTCCTTGGCCACATGCATCACAGTAAATGTCAAATCCCTTCTGCAGATCTGGCATAATCAATACTGGTGGCGACATTAGTCTCTCCTTCAATTGATCAAAACTCTCTTGGCATTTCTCATCCCACTTAAATTCTCTTCCTTTCTCCAAAAGCGATGTCATGGGCTTAGCAATTTTAGAAAATCCTTCAATAAATCTCCGATAATATCCTGCGAGTCCCAAGAAACTCCGAATCTCCGTAACTGTAGTGGGCACTCTCCACTCCATAATCTCCTTCACTTTAGCAGGATCCACAGCTATTCCTCCATTAGAAATAATATGACCAAGAAATGGCACTTCGCCAATCCAAAACTCGCACTTGCTGAACTTAGCATAGAGTTGATTATCTCGTAACTTCTGTAGCACCAACCTTAGATGTTGTTCATGATCACCTTCATTCTTAGAATAGATAAGAATATCGTCGATGAATACCACGACGAATCTGTCCAAATACTCCATAAACACCTTATTCATCAAATTCATGAAATAAGCCGGTGCATTGGTTAATCCAAACGACATAACAGTAAACTCATATAATCCATATCGAGTCGAGAAAGCCGTCTTGGGAATATCCGATGGTCTAATCCTCATCTGATGGTAACCGGATCGGAGATCAATCTTCGAAAATACTCTTGCACCTCGCATCTGATCAAATAAATCCTCAATACGGGGCAACGGATACTTGTTCTTCACCGTAACATCATTAAGAGATCTATAATCCACACACATCTGTTGCGATCCATCCTTCTTCTGCACAAATAACACCGGTGCTCCCTAAGGTGATGAACTTGGACGAATATACCCCGCCTCTTGTAACTCAGTTAACTGCTTCTTAAGTTCCTTCAACTCCTCTACGGACATCCTATATGGCCGTTTAGAAATAGGGGCGGTTCCAGGTAAGAGATCAATAACAAACTCGACTTCTCTATCGGGTGGCATTCCTGGTAACTCCTCTGGAAAGACATCCGGAAAATCTCTAACCACCCGAATGTTGTCGCCAACAAACTCCTCAGGCATAAAGAACATTGCACGCATGGATGAGGAGGTTACTGCAATATTAACTTGAAATCTTTCTCCTTTAGTGGTAGTGAGTTCTATGGTACCTCTACCACATGCTATAACGGCCTTTGCCTTTCTTAGCCATGACATACCAAGGATCAGATCTATACTGCTTGACTCTAATATTATAGCAGTAGCTCCAAATTCTCTACCCATAATAGTCAATGTCAATCTACGTGTCATTTGATTTGCCTCAACAGGCCCTTTAGGTGTAATTACTATCAGGGGTTTTCTCATATTTAGCAGTGGTATTTCATTTGTGTTGGCATATCTAGCAGACATGAATGAATGTGTAGCACCAGAATCAAATAATATTGTTGCAGGAATTGCATTAACATAGAACATACCAATTACGAGGTCCCCTCCATCCGGAGTATCATCAACGCTGACTTGATTCACCCTGGCTATAGAATATCCCTTGCCAGGGGTCTGTTGCTTGTTCTGAGCTGGAGTAGTAGCAATCCTCTGCGGGCAGACATTTGCATAATGACCAATCTTCCCACACTTGAAACATTGAGTGCCCGGACTCTGTCCTGCAAACTTCGTCGGGGTGCCCGTGGGTGTAGCCTGTCGAGTAGGTGTCCTCAATGGTGATTGCTGAACTGGGCGCGGTCCTCCTGGTCGAGGCGGTGTACTCTGTGGTGAACTGTATCGAGGACGAACACTGCTGCTACCCTGTCCTTGTGAGATAGCCTTCCTCTTCAAATCTCCCAGCTGAACACGCTTGTGTTCAATAGCCAGAGCCTTATCCAACAGTCTCTGAAATGATGGAAATGTGTGTGCCACTAGAGCATACTGCAGTGGTCCATTAAGTCCTTCAATGAAATGCTCCTGCTTCCTCTCGTCTTCAGCAACTTCTTCAGGGGCATATCTGGATAGCTGAATAAACTTGTCACGGTACTCACTGACTGACATACTTCCTTGCTTCAGCGACAGAAATTCCTTCTTCTTTATCTTTATCATCCCAGCTGGAATATGGTAGTTCCTGAATTGTGTACTGAACTCTGCCCAAGTAATATTATCCGCAGCATCATGGGCAGCAGTATAAGAATCCCACCAGTCAGCAGCAGGACCAATCAGACGTCCAGAAGCATATAAAACCTTCTCCCGGTCAGTGCATTGTGCAATGTTGAGCATCTTCTCAATTGCTTTCAGCCAATCATCCGCATCAAGTGGATCTGGCGAGCTGGCGAAGGTTGGTGGCTTGTGACTCATAAACTCCCGGTGCTTATCACGAGGTGGAACTGGTGGTGGTGGTGGAGGTAGTGGCACTTGTTGCTGCTGTTGTTGTTGTTGAAGCTGTTGTTGCGCCCTCCTTTCTTGGCGTATCTCATCTCTCTCCTGGCGCAACTCCTGGCGTATATCTTCTCTTTCTTGACGCATCTCCTGGCGTTCTTGCTGCATCTGGGCACGCATATCAGCCATGGTGTCTGCCATCTGCTGCATCACCGCCATCTGAGCAGCAACCAGTGGGTCAACTCCGCCTGGTGGAGGATTAGGAGGATTCATCCCTGCAGGCTGTGGCTGAGGTTGTCTTCGAGTGTGTTGGTTAGGAGGCAAATCAATTCCACCACCCCTCCTGGTATTGACCATCTGAGTTAGATACATATAGTAAGAAAGAGCAGTAGACAAGGCAGTAATTACAATCATGTTACTTTGGGGGATTTATTAGCTAAGCAGATTAATATTTCACCTACTATAACTAATTTGATACCTTATAGTGGTACATGCTAAGATGTCCATCTATAATAATTCAATCAATCAAAGAAGCAAATCAGACATTTAGCATCAGCACAATCAACCAACATTTTTAATAGAGAAAATAGTTTAATTTTGTCTTAGGCTTCCTATCTCTTAAAAATGTCATAGGGGTAGGGATTCCAAGGTTTGAAATCCATCTTGTCTCAGAGTAGAAAAGGTAAGGATGATCAGAGTAGAACAGTAGAAGGTGAGACAGGATCAAGATAAGTGTAGAAAGAATCAGAGTAAGGTGAGTGTAGAATGAATCAGAATGAGATAAGTAGGTAAGGGTTTGTCCAGTCTATCTAGGTTTCGTCCTACAGTCAACATTTCCTCTGATACCACTTCTGTAACACCCGATTTTAAAGAACAAAGCCGGGTGCATCTCATACATGCGCCAGGAAGACAACATATATAATAACAGAGTGTATAGAGATAAATGTCATAAAACATCAGAGTATTTATTACATAGCGGAAGTCTTATTACAAAATAAAATAATAAAGATAAAGCGAACTAAGGATCGATGGCGCCAATGTCGACTGAGAAACGCCACCTAGATCAGATCGAACTCCTCAGTGTTAGGCAGCTCCTCTTCAACCACCTGTTCTTCTCCTGTGGGGGGGGGGTGTGAGACAGCAAGAGTGAGCTCACATACGATCATAGCTCAACAAGTCGTGGGGAATAATGTGGCAAGAACTCACCAAAGGTGGGAGTTCATGAAGTGTAAGGCTGATCAATGAAATAAAGGCTAAGGCTGAGCATTGCTTTTATAAGTTGGTCAAAATTTTATTAGCAATTACTAAGTGTAAGTAAATACCAAACCTTAATAATAATAAAGAACAGTAATAGTAAAATAATCCCAAATGCGATGCAAATGTCAAATTAAACTTAAGTTCCATAGTTTAATCATGTGAGGGTCCGAGCCGCTCTTGACCGTGAGCACGGCTAGTATACTAGTTTTACACTCAGCAGAGGTTGCGCATCTTTACCCACAAGTCGTGTATCCCATGTCGCCTGGGTTTGCAAGGCCCTTAGACACTACCGAGGTGAATGGCTAGGGATCCACTACGAGGCCTTTACAAAGTTCCACTAGCTTCCGAAAACTCGCTACAGTTTATAGGAAGATCCAGTACAGGGTTCCTGGCTGACAGCCATCGCAGCAAAATCTACCAGGGACCTCCCCGCACTAACCTCTCCCCTACTGCCCTTGCCCCTTTCGGGTAAGGTAGTCTTCCACTAGCTTTCCTAATTAGTCAGCCAAGGGCGTCCCATTAAACCCTTGTGGTAGCACTGTTTTCCCGGGTGGTCGCTCCATGTTCCCATTAATTTAATGATCTTAACATGAACAACAGTAATAACAAGATAATGACAGAATAATCATGAATAATGAATCTCCATACCCAATCCACATAAAGCAATAGCAAGTACTACCCAAAAATATTTCAGGGGTGAACAAGGTATAGAGGTAATCAAAAGTGGGGTAACATAAAGGCTCCCATCAAAATTAACCTATGCAGATCATTAAAATTAATAAGAACATGGCTGGGAAAAGTAAGTGATCAAGGGCACAACTTGCCTGTAATAAGCTCCTGCTCAGCTATCTCTACTTGTTGAACCTCAGTTTCCACAGTGGCTTGCTCGTCTACTCGCATCAAAACAATACATACATAGTATAGCCAAAATCAACATCACACCAAACAGATGAATGAAATATACAGTAAAAATCTACACATTAAAATGAAACCATAGGAACTGGAATCACTGAATTTGGAGTTATAGAATTTAAGTTATGAATTTTCTAAGATTTAAGGTGATTATAATAGGATTAGATGATAAATTTATTTTCTAACAGAGTTCATGTCAAAACAGTGATTCTAAATGACAGAGAATAATATTACAAAATTTTAGGAATTGGAATGACTCAATTTGGAGCTAAAATGAATTTTCTATGCATTTTACAAGTTTCTAGATTTGTTTTTGTATTAAAAATGAATTTCTAATATTAATTTCTCTGTTTTTAATACTCTCGGGACTGGGCGTCAAATACCAGAAAACTCAGGGGTCTGCGCGAATAAAATCCTAGACACAGGCACAGTTCCGTGGACGGCGGGTTCTATTTAAAAGAAACCCAGGGTTTCATATACTAAAATGCCAGACTGAAGGGGTACGCTGCAATACCGACCGTTCGATCTAATATCTACGCTCCAGATTAGAGCCACAAACTCATGAACCGGTACGGAACAGGAACCGTACGATCCACGATCGACGCTCCCGATTTAAAGAGATCCAGAACCATCGCTGGCCATCGATCTACCATCCGACGGTCACGCGCGATCGGTCGAATCGGTACGCTCTGTTTCTAATCTAAACCGTAGGGAACCGATCCAACGGCCCACAGCGCTCGCCCCAAATCTCCAGCTCGGGACGGCGGCGCCGCCCGAAATCACGGCGGACCATCGCCGGAGAAACGGCAATCCGACGCCCAAGCGCGCCATTCTAAGAATTAAATGGTGCGCCACGCAGCCGAGGGTATGGCGAACGTGGTAGAGGGGTTATTACCGACAGTCTCGGCGCGCAGAGGGTCTGGCGACGGCGAAGGCGGATCCGCGGCGGCGAATCGAAGTTCGACGAAGAATTGCGCCACGCCCAGTGGCCGACTTTGCCCGCGAACGACTCGACACCCTTCCAATAGACGTGGAGATGCTCCAAGGCCGATCACCGGGGACCCGACGTCGACGACAACACGATTGGGTCACGGCAGCGAATTTGGCCCGAGAGAATCGCGACGGTGGTTTGGTGGCTGGCGAAAGGTTGCGGATGAAGGCGAGGATGGGAAGGATGCGAGGACCGCTACGGGTTTTATCACACCGCGGAACGAATCGGAGCGCGAGGACCGGGATTCTTCTTCCACGACGCGCCCGCCATGCTCGGGGATGCCGTTGGGAGACGGACCTGACAAAGCGGTCCCACGTGACAGTCACAGGGTGTCCAGCGCGCGGGTGATACGAAGCTGACGTGCGGGACCCATTCCGCAGCGAGAGAGAGCGCAGCGCATGCGAGGTGAGAGCGGCTGACATGCGGGGCCCGCATGTCGGCGCGCGCTCGTGAGAAGGTGGGCTGCGCGTGGAGTTCCTTAGGTGGGCCGAATTACCTTCTGGCGGCCCAGGTAAGCTTTTTATCTTTTTCTTTTTCATTTTTTCTTTCCATTTTCTTTATTTTCAAACCCAATTTGATTTAATTCCAACTTTTTGTGGACCTTCATTTATAAACTCTATTTTTGCCATTAAAAATACTAAGACTGAAGATAATTATTTATACATTTTATTTATATTTACCTATCTCTTCTCTTTTCCTTATTTTCCAAAACCCTAATTTCAAATTTTGGGTTAAATCAAGTTTCAAATAATTAATACCTCATTATTTTTATCCTCATGGTTTTATTTAATGCACAACACATAAAACTCCAACAAATGCATTTTTTTCTTTATTTTAGCATAATTGTTTTATTTAGTCACTCTCAATTACATAGGTGCTCTTTTTATGATGCAAATAAGACACACAAGATGAGGAGCTCTCTTTATTACTCTTGGTATACAACTTGAGTATTACACATGGCAACACAGAAAATGTTAAACATTAAAGTCCTTCGTCCTACGAAGCATTATTTCCCTTGAGAGATAATGATTTTTGGACGAAAGTTATGAAAGACGTACCTTCGTCAATACAACATATAAATAACGAAGGAGACATATGAAATATAAAAGATAGCGTAAACAGTTATGTATTACCATCAATTCATTTCTATTTTACTATTATGGAAAAATAGAAATGATAATAAGTCACAAATGTACCTTCGGCTTAAAAGAAGGTAAAAATACAAGTGTGACGCAAAAGCAAATGCCAAGTCCACGTGAACAGTACGGGAGCACTGTTCATCTATTTATAGGCACGGGACGCAGCCCATGTAAAATTACACTCATGCCCTTTACATTTTGTCGGCGTTTCGACCCCGGGGGTCCCTGGACCGACGAGTAAATTGTCGCTGCGTGTCCCAGCCCTGATGGGTCGGCGCGAGACGGAACACAAGGGGGAACAAAAGGGGGAACCGCGGCTCGTGTTGTCCTGGTAGGGGGTTACAAGCGTTCGCGAGGGAGAGGGAGAGGGAGAGAGACTGCCCGTCAGCCCGTCCTCGTGCGCGGCCACCTTCTCGTACGAGGGGCCCTGGACCTTCCTTTTATAGATGTAAGGAGAAGGCCCAGGTGTATAATGGAGGGGTGTAGCAATGTGCTAACGTGTCTAGCAGAGAGGAGCTAGAGCCCTATGTACATGCCGACGTGGCTGTCGGAGAGGTGTTGGTGCCCTGTTCATGTGATGTCGTGGCCGTCGGAGGAGTGCTTGAGCCCTGTAGAAGCACAGCTGTCGGGGCTGTCAGGTCCTTGCTGACATCTCCTTGCTTCCGTAAGGGGCTGAGAACCGCCGTCGTCATGGGAGCACGCGGGGTGCCATCATTACCTGTTTACCAGGGCGAGCCAGATGGGATGCCGGTCTTGTTCCCCGTAGCCTGAGCTAGCTAGGGGTAGGGTAATGATGGGCCCCCCTGTAACGTGGTCGGTCCGAGCCCAAGGTCGGGCGAGGTGGTGACTCCTCCGAGGTCGAGGTTGAGTCCGAGCCCTGGGGTCGGGCCAGGCGGAGACCGTCTTCCGAGGTTGAGGCTGAGTCCGAGCGCTAGGGTCGGGCGAGGCGAAGACCGTCTTCCGAGGTCAAGGTTGAGTGCGAGCCCTGGGGTCGGGCGAGGCGGAGACCGTCTTCCGAGGTCGAGGCTGAGTCCGAGCCCTGGGGTCGGGCGAGGCGGAGACCGTCTTCCGAGGTCGAGGCTGAGTCCGAGCCCTGGGGTCGGGCGAGGCGGAGCTTCCTATGGCGCCTGAGGCTGGACTTGGCTGCTGTCAGCCTCACCCTGGCGGGTGGCACAGCAGTCGGAGCAGGGCAGGCGGCGCTGTTTTCCTATCAGGTCAGTTAGTGGAGGGGTGAAGTGACTGCGGTCATTTCGGCCCTGTCGACTGAGGAACGCGCGTCAGGATAAGGTGTCAGGCGATCCTTGCATTGAATGCTCCTGCGATACGGTAGGTTGGCGAGGCGATCTGGCCAAGGTCGCTTCTCCGCGAAGCCTGCCCGAGCTGGGCCTCGGGCGAGTCGATGGTGCGCCCGTTGCTTGATGAGGCCCTCGGGCGAGGCGTGAATCCACCTGGGTCTATTGTTCCTGCCCAAGGCTGGGCTCGGGCGAGGCGAGATCGTGCCCCTGGAGTGGACGGAGCTTTGACCTGTATTGCGCCCATCAGGCCTTTGCAGCTTGTGCTGATGGTGGTTACTAGCCGAGTTTAGGAGTCTTGGGGGTACCCCTAATTATGGTCCCCGACAGTAGTCCCCGACCCTCAAAGGGAGTGTTGGTAATCGCTTGGAGGCTTTATCGCACTTTTTGCAAGGGGGCCGGCCTTTCTCGGTTGCATTTTGTTTCGGTGGGTGCGCGCGAGCGCACCCGCCGGGTGTAGCCACCGAGGCCTCGGAGGAGTGGTTTGACTCCTCCGAGGTCTTAGTGCCTTTCGTGACGCCTCGGACGGTTTGGTTGTTCCCTCATGCGATCTGATCATTGTCCAGGTGCATGGTCAGGTTCCAAGTCCTCGGGCTGGTATGTTGACGCTGTCGACGGATTGGCCGGAGCCGGGTTTGCGAGAGCACCCCCCGAGCCTCCGCACAGAGCGAGAGGACGGTCAAGGATTGACTCGGCTTTTATCATACGCCCCTTCGTCGCCTTTCCGCAAGGAGGAGGGGGGAAAGCGCCATGTTGCCCTCGAAGGGCGCCGAACATGGTGTCTCCGGTGAGTTGCTAACGGGTGATCCGAGTGGACGCCCGTGCCCCGTTCGATAAGGGTCGGCTAGTGACCCAGAGGCACGCTCCAAAAGTACCTGCAGGTGATTTGCCGGACCCGGTCCCGTTTGATAGGGTCCAAGGGCTCGATGCCTCCCTCTGATGGGATTCCATTACAGAATCGCTCTTGCTGGTCTCGGAAATGTCCTAGGGTACCTCGGGAGCGTAGCCCGAGCCTCGGCCATGTATCGGACGTACCCAGAGTCATCCCTCACTCTGCGTGTTCTGAGGCGGCTGTCGAACCCTTCGGGGGGCCAGCCTTCGAACCCCTGATCAGTAGTGGGCGCGGAGCCCGAGTGGCCTGAGGCGGCTGTCGAACCCTTCCGAGGGGCCAGCCTTCGAACCTCTGATCAGTAGTGGGTGCGGAGCCCGAGTGCTCTGAGGCGGCTGTCGAACCCTTCCGAGGGGCCAACCTTCGAACCCCTGATCAGTAGGAGGGCTCGGGGCCCGCTTCCTTCATAGAGAAGGATCCCTTTCGGAGTATCCCCTTTCCCGGTCCTTGTAGCAAGAGAGAGAAAGGAGAAGAGGAAAAGGATATGAAATTGAACGATGTGGTGCACCTTTTTTGACGCAGTCATCATGGCGGAGGTGAAGCGTCGCCCGCTTCGCCTGCCAAAGGTGTCGCCTGCCCTGCCGCGGAGTTAATGCGACGGGACAAGTGGTTCGTGGGGCAGCCGTTGCACGAGCCGTTCGAGGAACGGAACACGGGCGCGTCATCTTCACGCCGTGGGAGAGGGCTCCCCTGCTGCTTCAGGAGGGGACGTGAGCCTACAGATGATTCGACTGCTGCTTCCGTCCGTCTGCTGCCGCCATTACTGCCGGCCCACTTTTGGCCATATCGACCGTCGCGCCTTCTCCCGCGGCTGACTGACCCGTGACCGATGTGCTTGGTTGGCACTGCTGGGCCGTGCGCAGGGTTGCCTCGAGTCATGGCATCGGTTCCGCAGTCGAGAAGGCGCGGTACTGGCGCAAGTGGCGGTGGAGTTTTTTGCACGTAGTAACCGGCGCGCCGGTTACATGACGTGTGGGCCTGGGCCTCCACGCTGGATGCGTTGAAGTCGAAAGGGTGTGTCCCCGTGGTGCAGTTGCATGCCACCTGCATGGCGGTTCGCCCTTTCACCCGCTGGTTTAGGTGAAGATGGAGGAGTGCTTGTAACCGCTGGGCGGTTACACGCTCCGCGCGCGGCGGTTTGGCTTCTTCTGTCCCAGGCCAGCTTGCATGTCGTGTGGGACCTAGCCCCCGTGTCATAGGGGGAGGACCCTGGAGTGCGTTGGTGAAGACTTAGTCCGCGATGCCTGAGGACACGAGTGGGGAGAGTCGCCTTTAAAAAGGGATCGACCCCCCGAGTGGTAGCCATGCCTTCGCACTCTCCTCATGCATTGCGTCCTTCCGCCTTCCGTGCCCCCGGATGGGGAGCGCCCACGTTGCCTTCGTCTCGTTGTGGGAGGAGCGCAACCTCATGGAGGTTGGTACCTTTCAGTCATCGCTCGGCTTCAAGGATTTTCATCAGGCAGCCCGGCTGCATCCCCTCACCAATGGTCACCCAAGACGGTGACCACCAGTTCGATGGTGGGGAGAAGCAAGCCAGGCTGCAGCCTCCGCCCCGCCCTCAGCTTCAAGGATCTTCATCATCCTTGCTGGGGAGGAGGGCGAGGCGAGCCGGGGCCTGCCTTCGCGTGGGCTGGCGTCCCGCTTCTTCCTCTAGCTTCTAGGGTGGAAACCATCCTCTAGCTCTGCGGAGGAGGCGTCCTCCAGCCATGCCGGGGAAGGCGAACTACTGCTGCCCAGCCAGGGTGCAGCATCCCGCCCTCTGTCCAGGCGACGGTGGCCAGTCGCACCGGGGGGTCTCACAACACGTCGTACGCCGCGAGGGCGGTACTCGTGTTCTGGGATGGTCCCATTCTCGTTTTCGTGGCGAGGACGAGAGTGAGGACCTGCTGGTGCGCTCTGGGGCGGCCGGCGCTCGATGGTGCGGTGTTGGTGGGCAGGTGGACGCCGCTGTCGGTGCTGAGGTGGTGGCAGCTGGAGAAAGCTTCTCCGTCGACGAGACCGTCAGCGCCACCCGCGGACCGACCTCCGGCTCTTTGGCTTTAATATCTAGTTCTCGTCCCTCTAGTGGGGACGCGAACGAGAGCCTTCTAGCGGTAGCGTCCGCCCTGGGACCATCGCTGCTGCTGCAGAGGTCGCCGGCGAGTCACCCGGAGTTTGTCGTCCCGCAGGCTCTCGGATGTGGAGGTTGTTCATACCTGCAGGAGTGGAACCGGGGTTCCGTTTGTAATGGCATCTTCGGTGCCGGTGTCTGTTCATTGTGGCTGTCGGGGCCTGAACATCTTGGTATTTGAGTGCAATACCGTGTTTCTTCCTCATTTCGAGCACCAGGACTCGCCTGTCGGCTAGCTGGACCGCTTAACCAAGTGTGAGTTGCCTTGTGCGGAAGGTGACGAGTGAGGTATCCGTATCCCAGAGGCGTAGCAGTCCCTCGGCTCGGTCGGCCTCACCACGCAAGGCTTTTCTTGCTCGGTTAAGGAACCCTCGGCTGCTCTACGATGAGCCGGAGCCAGAGGCAGCGGTGTCAGCATGGACAGAGGCGGAGTTGGCTCGAGAAGAAACTTCGTCGGCCCAGGAGCAGGTGACTTCCCAGGCCGAGGAGGTGTAGCAGCGGCGGCTGGAACCTGGCCAGGTCGTCCACTGGCGGGACCAACCCTGGAGTCGGGCTGCCGAAGCCATGAGTCGGGCTGATGTCCTCGGGGGACAGCTGGCTGAGGCTACGGAGAGGCCGGTCAAGCCGTCTGCTCAGGCCGGGTTCCTAGAGGAGACCCTGGCGGCGATAGCCCAGGCGCGGTGCTGATATCTTCCTTTGAGGTGGAGATCCTCCGGCCGTGTTGTTGTCCGAGGCCGGGTTGGATTCCGCCGAAGGTGGAAACGGCGCTGAGGGTGGAGACGAAGCCGAGGGTGTCGCTCCCCCTACTGATGTCTGAACCTGCAGGAACAGTTTGTCTGTAGTGTGCGTATGTTTTTTGTGGCTGTCGAGGCCCAAACATATCATTGTCGTGTTGTAAAGCTGCGTTTCTTTTCCTCTTGTTTCGAGTATCAGGACTTGTTTGTCGGTAGCAGAATCGCTTATCCGAGCGAGAGTTACTTATCACAGGAGGTGATGAGTGAGGTATCCGTATCCTGGAGGCATAGGAGTCCCTCGGCTCGGTCGGCCTCACCGCTTACGTGTACTTACTCGTCCGCAGGATTCTGTTATCGATATAGTCGAGAAGGCACGAAAAATCGTTTCGGCAGAAAAGTTTTCGAGCGTTAAGACTTGTTCGGTCAGCGGAATTGCTTATCCGAGCGTGAGTTACTTATCGCAGAAGGTGATGAGTGAGGTATCCGTATCCCGGAGGCGTAGGAGTCCCTCGGCTCGGTCGGCCTTGCCGCTTACGTGTACTCCGTCGTTTTCAGGATCCCACTATCGAAGTAGTCGAAAAGCGTGAAAGATGTTCTGGCAGAAAGACTTTTTCCGAGGAAAATTTTGACGCAGAGGGGGTTCCCCCCTTCTAGCCCCCGAGGGAGGGTCGGGCTTTGCTGAGGCAAGGCTGACCCTTCCTTGATGGTTAGACTTTATTTGTGTATGTAAAGAGAACGAGGTATATGAACGACTTGAAAACATCTTAAGGGTAAAAGCAACGTAGCTGTCGGATGTTCCAAGCGTTGCCGTAGACCTCGCCTTGACTGTTGGCCAGCTTATATGTTCCAGGCTTCAAAATCTTGGCAATGATGAACGGCCCTTCCCAGGGAGGTGTGAGCTTGTGGCACCCTCGAGCGTCTTGTCGTAGCCGAAGCACCAAGTCCCCCACCTGGAGGTCTCGGGACCAAACCCCTCGGGCGTGGTAGCGTCGCAGAGACTGCTGATACCGTGCCGAGTGTAGTAAGGCCATGTCCCAAGCCTCTTCCAGCTGGTCCAGTGAGTCTTCTCGGTTGGTCTGGTTGCTTCGGTCGTCGTACGCCCTTGTCCTCGGGGAGCCGTATTCTAAGTCTGTGGGCAAGATAGCCTCGGCCCCATAGACTAGAAAAAATAGCGTGAAACCCGTGGCTCGGCTTGGCGTTGTCCTCAGACTCCAGACCACCGAGGGGAGTTCCTTCATCCATCGCTTGCCAAACTTGTTGAGGTCGTTGTAGATTCTCGGCTTAAGTCCCTGCAGAATCATGCCGTTGGCACGCTCTACCTGCCCATTCGTCATGGGGTGAGCTACGGCGGCCCAGTCCACCCGGATGTGGTGGTCCTCGTAGAAGTCTAGGAACTTCTTGCCAGTGAACAGGGTGCCGTTGTCGGTGATGATGGAGTTCGGGACCCCAAAGCGATGGATGATGTTGGTGAAGAACGCCACCACCTGCTCGGACCTTATGCTGTTTAGGGGTCGGACCTCAATCCACTTGGAGAATTTGTCGATAGCGGCCAGCAGGTGCGTGGAGCCCCCGGGTGCCTTCTGCAAGGGACCAACGAGGTCCAGACCCCACACAGCAAACGACCAGGTGATGGGTATTGTCTGTAGGGCCTGAGCGGGCAGGTGTGTCTGCCTTGCATAGAATTGACACACTTGGCAGGTGCGTACAATCCTAGTGGCGTCAGCCACCACGGTTGGCCAGTAGATGTAGGATTACAGGGAGGCTACGCTAGCGCAAAACAAAATTTTCATCCCCATAATACCAAGAACTACTGCGGTTATAGGTCATGGAATTACCACTAGACGCGCAGAGCAGCGGAAGACGTCTCGATGTAGACGAACGCGTCGAGCAGTGTCGTGCAGTCGCCGCCGTCCTTCACGTCCTCGCACGGTTCGTCCAAGTGCTCCAGATGCAGCACCTCTGAGGTATCCACACGTACAGGGAGGAAGCGCCGCGTACCGAACTGCTAGGTTCGCGACGGCGGCTTGGCGAGGGCGAGAGGCGAGCGGTGGCTGCTGATTTGCAGGTGGCGAATTAGGTTATCTCTTAACCGCGCCCCCGCCCCTCATTATATAGGCGTTATGGTGGGCTTCTGACGCCGAGGCCCATCATTAACCCTAAAGCCCAGTCTAATTTTGGATCTAATCCGAATTAGGCTTCCTTCCCCTTAAGTGTGTGACCCTATAGGTTCACGTACAAATAGACATAGCCCGAGTACTCTTACTTGGTCCAATAATTGACAGCGGCCTCTAGCAAGACATGTCAACTCCTATGTGTACGTAAAGATCATATCAGACGAACCATTGCGACATTACGTACATGCTGTTCCCTTTGTCTCACGATATTTGGTCTGGCTCTAAGCTGACCTCTCTTTCTCGATACTGTGAATTGGAATCCTTTCAATGGTTAACTCTTAACCCTAGCACGGCCATGCATTTCTTGATCCAATCACTCGAGGAGCCCAGAGATATCTCTCTCACAAAGAGAGGGACAAATTCCATCTTGACTGACCATGCCTCATAGCATGCTTCCTGACAAACCCAAAACTACCTTTATAACTACCCAGTTACGGGATAGCGTTTGATAGTCCCTAAGTAAGTCAATTCACATCTTGAGAACATGCGACAATCTTAGGTCTAAGGATACAATATTCATGTTGAAAGAAGAGAACTATATTACAATATCTCACGTTGGGTCGGTCCAGCCTCATGTCATACATGCGCCCACATTATTAGTTTAACATCTCCATGTTCATGACTTGTGAAATGTAGTCATCAACTAATACATATGCTAGTCATCGACTCTGACTAGGGACATCATTTAGAATAACCATATAAGTAAAGAATCTCACAAACAATTCACATAATTGCTAATCAATACAAGGTGCCTTCCATGGATGTTCAATTAAGCAATATATATATCATGGATACAAAGAAATATGCTCATCTCTATGATTATCTCTAGGGCATATTTCTAACAGTCTCCCACTTGCACTAGAGTTAATCTAGAAGATATCTAATACCCATAGATCTCACGTGTGCCTCATGCTTAGGTTGTGGAAGAGGTTTTGTCAAAGGATCAGCAACATTCAAATCCGTATGTATTTTGCATATCTTTATCTCACCCCGCCTAATGAATTCCCGTATGAGGTGAAACTTCCGCAGTACGTGTTTGTTTTTCTGGTGGTTCCTTGGCTCCTTAGCTTGCGCAATAGCCCCATTGTTGTCACAGTAGAGGTTCAATGGGCTAGATGCATTAGGAAACACACCAAGCTCGATGAGGAACTTTCTTATCCAAACACCTTCCTTCGCAGATTCAGAAGCTGCAATGTACTCGGCTTCTGTTGTAGAATCAGTCACAGTCTCCTGTTTGGAACTCTTCCAACTAACAGCACCACCATTTATTGTGAACACAAAACCTGATTGCGATTTTAACTCGTCTGGGTCAGTTTGGAAGCTAGCATCGGTGTAACCAGTTACAACGAGCTCCTCCTTACCCCCATATACCAGGAACATATCTTTAGTCCTTCTTAAGTACTTAAGAATGCCTTTTACCGCTGTCCAGTGATCCTCACCTGGATCAGCCTGGTATCTACTCGTAGCACTTATAGCGTATGAAACATCTGGGCGTGTACTTATCATGGCATACATGATTGAACCAATTGCTGAGGCGTATGGTACCTTACTCATGCGCTCCCGCTCATTAGCCGTTGCAGGACATTGCATCTGGCTAAGGTGTTTACCATGTGACATAGGTATGAACCCTTTCTTGGACTGTTCCATGTTGAACCGTTTCAAAACCTTGTCAATGTACGTATCTTGACTTAATCCTATAAGCCTCTTCGACCTATCTCTATAGATCCTTATGCCCAAAATATATGCTGCTTCCCCTAAGTCCTTCATAGAAAAACTCTTTTTTAGTGAAGCCTTGACGGACTCCAGCATAGGAATGTCATTCCCAATCAATAATATGTCATCCACATACAAGATCAGAAATACAACAGCGCTCCCACTTTCCTTCTTGTAAACACAAGCTTCTTCTTCATTCTGATGAAAACCAAGCCCTTTGATCACTTCATCAAAACGAATGTTCCAACTCCGAGATGCTTGCTTCAACCCATAAATGGATTTCTGAAGTTTGCATATCTTTCCAGCATTGATCGGATCGACAAAACCCTCGGGCTGTATCATATACACGTCCTCATCTAGGTTTCCATTAAGGAAAGCTGTTTTGACATCCATCTGCCAAATCTCATAATCGAAATATGCGGCAATAGCTAGAATGATCCGAATAGATTTAAGCATCGCTACTGGCGAGAATGTCTCGTCATAGTCAACTCCTTGAACTTGTCGAAAACCCTTTGCAACAAGTCGAGCCTTATAGATGTGAACATTTCCATCCATGTCTTTCTTCTTCTTATAGATCCATTTGCATTCTATAGGTCTAACACCATCAGGCGGGTCAACCAAGTTCCAAACTTGATTTTCTCCCATGGAATCTATCTCGGATCTCATGGCGACATGCCATTTCTCGGAATCTGGGTCCATCATCGCTTCTGAATATGTTGCAGGTTCGTCGTTGTCTAACAACAACACTTCCCCATTGCCCAACAATAGCACTTCTCCTCGTGCCTCGCGAAGCCTTGCTGAGCTTCGTGGTTGTGGTGGTGATTCTCTTGCCATAGATGTCTCAACTTGTTCTGCTACATTAGCATCACTTGTTGAATCTTGTCCCACTGGCTCATCCTGAACTTCTTCAAGATACACCTTTTGTTTACTTTTCTCTCTTTTGAGAAACTCTTTCTCTAAGAACACACCGTTCCGGGCGACAAACACTTTGCCCTCTGACCGGTGGTAAAAGTAATATCCTAAAGTTTCCTTTGGATATCCCACGAACATGCACTTGTCCGATTTTGGAGTGAGTTTATCCGACTGTAGTCGCTTGACGTAAACCCCACAACCCCAAATCTTCAGAAAAGACAAACTGGGAGTCTTCCCAGTCCACATCTCATATGGTGTCTTAACTACGGACTTAGACGGTACCCTATTTAGTGTGAAAGCTGCTGTTTCTAGAGCGTATCCCCAAAACGACAAAGGTAGGTCCGACTGGCTCATCATTGATCGAACCATATCCAATAAAGTCCAATTACGTCGCTCAGACACGCCATTCCTCTGAGGCGTTCCAGGCGGCGTAAGCTGTGGAACAATTCCACAACTCTTTAGATGATTGCTAAACTCATGACTCAAATATTCACCACCACGATCTGATCGCAGTGCTTTAATTTTCTTGCCACGCTGATTTTCTACTTCATTCTGAAACTCTTTGAACTTTTCTAAGGATTCAGACTTGTGTTTCATTAAGTAGACATACCCATATCTACTAAAATCATCAGTGAAGGTTATGAAGTATTGGAATCCTCCCCTAGCTGTCGTACTCATTGGTCCGCACACATCAGTATGTATGAGTTCCAATAAATCTAACGTCCTCTCCGGTAAAACCGTGAAGGGCGCCTTGGTCATCTTACCAAGTAAGCAAGCTTCACATGTCTCGTATGATTCAAAATCAAACGAAGTTAAAAGCCCATCAGAATGAAGCTTCTTCATGCGATTCTCACTTATATGACCCAAACGACAGTGCCACATGTAGGTAGGACTTAAATCATTAGGTCGAGGCCTTTTAGCACTAATATTACAGATAGGTGCATCATCAAGATTTAAAATGAATAACCCATTCATAATGGATGCAAAAGCTACAAACATGCCATTCTTAGAGATCACACAACCATTGTTTTCACTCGCAAATGAATAACCATCCTTCATCAAACATGAAGGAGACATAATGTTTCGACTCATACTAGGAACTAGATAACAATTATTTAACTCCAAAATAAATCCTGATGGGAGGTGGAGTTGCATCGTCCCGACGGTCAACGCAGCAACTCTTGCATTATTGCCTACCCGGAAATCAACTTCTCCTCTTTTCACGCTTCTACTTCTTATCATTCCCTGCATCGAATTGCAAATATGGGCAACCGATCCGGTATCAAATACCCAAGAATTAATATAAGAATCAGCAAGAAAAATTTCTGTAATGTGAATAGCAAGTGTACCTGCTGTGGCTGTACCCTTACCGCCGCGATCCATAATAGAGGCCAAGTACTGCTTGCAATTCCTTTTCCAGTGACCAAGTTCTTTGCAATAAAAGCACTCTACATCTGCAGCTGGTCCAGCCTTGGGCTTTTGATTTGGCTTGGATACTGTATCCTTTGCCTTGCCCTTCTTCTTTTGAGTTTTACCCTTCTTCTTAAAGTTGGGTTTGTTTTGGACCGCCATCACATGGCCACTGCTGCCAACGCTTTTCTTTATGTCCCCCTCTGCTGTTTTCAGCATGCCACATAGTTCATTGAGGCCCCTCTCCGCCCCATGCATATGGTAGTTCGTGATGAAGTTTCCATAGCTGGGCGGAAGAGATGCCAAAATGAAGTCAGTGGCCAACTCTTGGCTTATTGGGAAGCCTAGCTTCTCCAACCTCTGACTGTAACCAACCATTTTGATTACGTGTGGCCCAACTGCTACGCCTTCTGCTAGCTTGCATTCTAGAAAGGCTTTGGACACATTGAACCTTTCTGTCCTAGCCTGAGTCTGGAACATATCCTTGAGCGCCACGATCATATCGTGCACCTCATGGTTTGTCTCAAACTGCATCTGCAGCTCAGGCTCCATGCAAGCAAGCATTAGGCAACTCACTTCAAGATTAGTATCCATTGCTTTCTTGTAAGCGGTTTTAGCTGCAGCAGTTGCATTTTCACTAGGATCCTCTGGTAGTGGGGTGTCTAGAACGTCTTCCTTTTTTTCAGCCCTGAGAACAATTCTCAGGTTACGGATCCAATCCGTATAGTTTGTTCCATTTAACTTATCCTTTTCAAGAATTGATCGCAAAGTAAATGTTGGTGTGCTAGGTGCCATTTATCTACAACAAAATAATGCAAAATACTAAGACAAAAATATCCATGACAGAGTAAATCATATTAAACATTTAATAGTCTACTCCCACTAAAATCAATATCCCTCGATTGATACTTAGTGATTCAGAACCCACAACTAACAAGTCTACTAGTGAGCTTTAGCATCACCGCTAGAAGACAAGGTAGATCGGTAAGCAACTCCTTGCAAATCATATCATATATATGACTCCTGTTGTTGGGTGACATCTCTATGTCTCGGCTCCCAACCTTATGCCTCAAAGTCCTTAACCATTAAGCTGACTTTGTTTAAGTTAACCAACCCTTTCTGCAGTTCGTATCCGATACAAACCTATCTAGTCAAGGAAAACTGGTGGCACCCTAATTTCATAGACCCACCACCAATTGTACAAGACTTATGATAGTGCAAGGTTTGGAGAGGCATTAAAGCTTAAACATTTATGAGGGATCGTCCTACTTATAACATCGCACGCAAGGACATATATGCAATATAAACAAGTAGAACAATAAGAATGGCATTCACACAACAGTTGTGATTCGGTATGGCTTGCTGTCACATGGTGATCCCCATCTCCAATAATCTGTCCATCACGATGATCTCCATCTCCATGATATAGGTATGCCATCCTCCAGGTGATGAGTCCTTCAAGACCTATCTAACGTATGCTGGTAAACAAATTACATATACGCTTTGGATCATCACATGTTGACACGCAGGTAATTACATTAAATTTGGACAATACATGTGGCTCCAGCCATATTGCCCTAGTCACGACATGCAGGTCATGAATAATTTATTAACATGCATCATATACACAATAGCCATACCGATCACAAGATGTCCTGCAAAAACAGGTTAGACAAACACGTTTCTATATGTTCGCCACTTCAGCAGATAGCCATGGCGGTCCATGCATCGTATGTATGGAAATTCCACTGGAAATCTCATGCGGTTGATCAAATCAACCCAAATCCGAGACTTTCGACCCGAAGAAGATTACACTCATGACGTTGATCTGTTACGTCAATCTGCTGGTTGTGTACGCAGTTAGCCCCGATGGTGATTCCAGCCGGTAGGGGCAAGTCGCGCATACAACAGAGAAGGACGAACTGATCTCTCCAGTCATATCCGATGTAATCTACTTCAACCCTTTATTACCAATTGATCTAATCAAACCGTGCATCAAGTAGATCCATCTCATGAACCTAGATCCAGACCTAAAACTACGCAGAACCTGCTCTGATACCACTGTAGGATTACGGGGAGGCTACGCTAGCGCAAAACAAAATTTTCATTCCCATAATACCAAGAACTACTGCGATTATAGGTCATGGAATTACCACTAGACGCGCAGAGCAGCGGAAGACGTCTCGATGTAGACGAACGCGTCAAGCAGTGCCGTGCAGTCGCCGCCGTCCTTCACGTCCTCGCACGGTTCGTCCAAGTGCTCCAGATGCAGCACCTCCAAGGTATCCACACGTACAGGGAGGAAGCGCCGCGTACCGAACTGCTAGGTTCGCGACGGCGGCTTGGCGACGAGAGGCGAGCGGCGGCTGCTGATTTGCAGGTGGCGAATTAGGTTATCTCTTAACCGCGCCCCTGCCCCTCATTATATAGGCGTTATGGTGGGCTTCTGACGCCGAGGCCCATCATTAACCCTAAAGCCCAGTCTAATTTCGGATCTAATCCGAATTAGGCTTCCTTCCCCTTAAGTGTGTGACCCTATAGGTTCACGTACAAATAGACATAGCCCGAGTACTCTTACTTGGTCCAATAATTGACAGCGGCCTCTAGCAAGACATGTCAACTCCTATGTGTACGTAAAGATCATATCAGACGAACCATTGTGACATTACGTACATGCTGTTCCCTTTGTCTCACGATATTTGGTCTGGCTCTAAGCTGACCTCTCTTTCTCGATACTGTGAATTGGAATCCTTTTAATGGTTAACTCTTAACCCTAGCACGGCCATGCATTTCTTGATCCAATCACTCGAGGGGCCCAGAGATATCTCTCTCACAAAGAGAGGGACAAATTCCATCTTGACTGACCATGCCTCATAGCATGCTTCCTGACAAACCCAAAACTACCTTTATAACTACCCAGTTACGGGATAGCGTTTGATAGTCCCTAAGTAAGTCAATTCACATCTTGAGAACATGCGACAATCTCAGGTCTAAGGATACAGTATTCATGTTGCAAGAAGAGAACTATATTACAATATCTCACGTTGGGTCGGTCCAGCCTCATGTCATACATGCGCCCACATTATTAGTTTAACATCTCCATGTTCATGACTTGTGAAATGTAGTCATCAACTAATACATATGCTAGTCATCGACTCTGACTAGGGACATCATTGAGAATAACCATATAAGTAAATAATCTCACAAACAATTCACATAATTGCTAATCAATACAAGGTGCCTTCCATGGATGTTCAATTAAGCAATATATATATCATGGATACAAAGAAATATGCTCATCTCTATGATTATCTCTAGGGCATATTTCTAACAGTAGAAACCTTGTTGGAAGGCGTTTCTAATGAGGGCTCGAGGCGCTGCGTGATGACCGCAAGCCCCTGAGTGTATTTCCTGCAATAGCTCCTGACCTTCGGCGATGGATATGCATCGCTGGAGGATGCCTAAGGGGCTGCGGTGGTAGAGCTCCTTCTCGTCACCCAGCAAGACGAACGACTTGGCGCGCCGCGCCAGTCACCGAGCTTTGGCTCTGCCGAGGGGAAGCTCTCCTTGGTGGAGATATTGCAGGTACGGGGTCTGCCAGTTTCGATTAGGCGCGACCCCATTCCGCTCTTCCTCGACGCGCAGTGCCTCACCCTCGGGGGTCGAGGGTGCCTCGGGCTGGGCTGAGGGTGCCTTGGGCTCGGGCGTGTCGTCGGTCTTGATGGAGGGTTGATGTAGGTCTCGGGAGAAGACGTCCGGGGGAACCGTTGTCCGCCCCGAGGCTATTTTAGCCAACTCGTCCGCAGTCTCGTTGTATCGTCGAGCGACGTGGTTGTGCTCGAGCCCGTAGAACTTGTCTTCCAGGCGCCGAACCTCGTCGCAGTTGGCTTCCATCTTCGGGTCGCGGCAATGGGAGTTCTTCATGACTTGGTCGATGACAAGCTGCGAGTCGCCACGAGCGTCGAGGCGCCGAACCCCTAGCTCGATGGCGATGCGCAACCCGTTAACCAGAGCCTCATACTCGGCCACGTTGTTTGACGCCAGGAAATGGAGGCGTAGCACGTAGCGGAGGTGCTTCCCGAGGGGTGAGATGAAGAGCAGGCCCGCGCCCACTCCTGTTTTCATCAGTGACCCATCGAAAAACATGGTCCAGAGTTCCGGTTGGATCGGAGCTGCCGGAAGCTGGGTGTCGACCCATTCAGCCACAAAGTCCGCCAAGACTTGGGACTTGATGGCCTTTCGAGGGGCGAACGAGATTGTCTCGCCCATGATCTCCACTGCCCACTTTGCAATCCTACCCGAGGCCTCTCAGCACTAGATGATCTCCCCCAGGGGGAAGGATGACACCACAGTTGCCGGATGAGACTCGAAGTAGTGTCGTAACTTTCGTCGCGTTAGAATTACCGCGTAGAGTAGCTTCTGAATTTGCGGGTAGCGGATTTTGGTCTCGGACAGTACCTCACTGATGAAGTAGACCGGCCTCTGGACGGGCAATGCATGCCCTTCTTCTTGTCTCTCGACTACGATCGCGGCGCTGACCACCTGAGTGGTTGCGGCTACGTAGATCAAGAGGGCTTCTCCAGCAGCGGGGGGCACCAAGATGGGCGCGCTTGTAAGGAACGCCTTTAAGTTCCCGAGGGCTTCCTCGGCCTCGAGGGTCCAAGTGAAGCGCTCAGTCTTCCTTAAGAGGCAGTACAGGGGTAGGCCTCTTTCGCCAAGGCGCGAGATGAAGCGGCTCAGAGCCGCGAGGCATCCCATGACCCTCTGTACTCCTTTCAAGTCCTTGATGGGCCCCATGTTGGTGATGGCCGCGATTTTCTCCGGGTTGGCCTCGATGCCCCGCTCGGAGACGATGAACCCCAGGAGCATGCCTCGGGGGACTCCGAAGACACACTTCTCGGGATTGAGTTTTACGCATTTCGCCTTGAGACACTTGAATGTCGCTTTAAGGTCAGAGAGGAGGTCAGAGACTTTCCTCATCTTGACTACGATGTCATCGACGTAAGCCTCGACCGTTCGGCCAATGTGCTCTCCGAACACGTGGTTCAAGCACCTTTGGTATGTCGCGCCTGCATTCCTTAAACTGAATGGCATAGTAATATAGCAGTACATGCCAAAGGGTGTGATGAAAGAGGTCGCGAGCTGGTCAGACTCTTTCATCCCGATTTGGTGATACCCTGAGTAGGCATCAAGGAATGACAGGGTTTCGCACCCAGCAGTGGAATCCACGATTTGATCGATGCGAGGCAGAGGGTAGGGAACCTTCGGACATGCTTTGTTTAGACCAGTGTAGTCTACACACATCCTCCATTTCCCACCTTTTTTTTCACAAGCATTGGGTTGGCTAGCCATTCGGGATGGAATACCTCTTTGATGAACCCTGCAGCCATCAGCTTGTGGATCTCCTCACCTATGGCTCTGCTCTTTTCTTCGTCGAATCGGCGCAGAGGCTGCTTCATGGGTCGGGCTCAAGCTCGGATATCCAGCGAGTGCTCGGCGACATCCCTCGGTATGCCAGGCATGTCCGAGGGACTCCACGCAAAACCTCGGCGTTCGCGCGGAGAAAGTCGATGAGCATTGCTTCCTATTTGGGGTCGAGCCCGGAGCCGATCCGGACTTGCTTGGAGGCGTCGTTGCTAGGGTCGAGAGGGACGGACTTAACCGCCTCTGCTAGCTCGAAGTTGCCGGCGTGGCGCTTCGCATCTAGCACTTCCTTGGAGAGGCTCTCCAGGTCGGCGATGAGGGCCTCGGATTCGGTGAGGGCCTCAGCATACTCCACACACTCCACGTCGCATTCGTACGCGTGTCGGTATGTGGATCCGACGGTGATGACCCCGTTGGGGCCCGACATCTTGAGCTTGAGGTAGGTGTAGTTGAGGACGGCCATGAACTTGGCGTAGCATGGTCTCCCCAGCACTACGTGGTAGGTTCCTCGGAACCCGACCACCTCGAACGTGAGGGTTTCCTTTCGGAAGTTGGAGGGAGTCCCGAAGCAGACGGGCAGATCGAGTCGCCCAAGGGGTTGGACGCGCTTCCCGGGGATGATCCCGTGAAAGAGCGCCGCACCGGCCCGGATCGTGGACAGATCGATCTGCAAGAGCCCGAGGGTCTCAGCGTAGATGATGTTGAGGCTGCTGCCTCCGTCCATGAGGACCTTGGTAAGCCTGACGTTGCCGATGACGGGATCGACAATGAGCGGGTACTTCCTCGGGCTCGGCACATGGTCGGGGTGGTCGCCTTGGTCGAAGGTGATGGGCTTGTCGGACCAGTCTAGGTAGACTGGCGCCGCCACCTTCACCGTGCAGACCTCCCGGCGCTCCTGCTTGCGGTGCCGAGCCGAGGCATTCGCCACTTGCCCACCGTAGATCATGAAGCAGTTGTGGACCTCGGGGAACTCCTCTGCTTTGTGGCCCTCCTTCTTGTCGTTGTCATGGCCTTTGCCACCTTCAGCCGGGGGCCCGGCCTTGTGGAAGTAGCGCCGAAGCATGACGCACTCCTCAAGGGTGTGCTTGACGGGACCCTGATGATAGGGGCACGACTCCTTGAGCATCTTGTCCAACAGGTTGGCCCCTCCGGGAGGCTTCCGAGGGTTCCTGTGTTCGGTGGTGGCGACAAGATCTGCGTCGGCGGCGTCGCGTTTCGCTTGTGACTTCTTTTTGCCCTTCTTCTTCGCGCCGCGCTGAGCGGACGCCTCGGGGACGTCTTCCTGCTGGCGTCCCTAAGGCGGCTTGTCCTTCTGGAAGATGGCCTTGACCGCCTCCTGACCAGAGGCGAACTTGGTGGCGATGTCCATCAGCTCGCTCGCCCTGGTGGGAGTCTTGCGACCCAGCTTGCTCACCAGGTCGCGGCAAGTGGTGCCGGTGAGGAACGTGCCGATGACATCTGAGTCGGTGATGTTGAGCAGCTCGGTGCGCTGCTTCGAAAATCACCGGATGTAGTCCCGCAGGGACTCTCCTGGCTGCTGGCGGCAGCTTTGGAGATCCCAGGAGTTCCCAGGGCGCACGTATGTGCCCTGGAAGTTGCCGGCGAAGGCTTTGACCAGGTCGTCCCAGTTGGAGATCTACGCAGGAGGCAGATGCTCCAGCCAGGCTCGGGCGGCGTCGGAGAGGAACAGGGGGAGGTTGCGGATGATGAGGTTGTCATCGTCTGTTACACCCAGCTGGTAGGCCAGTCGGTAGTCCGCGAGCCACAGTTCTGGCCTTGTTTCCCCCGAGTACTTGGTGATGGTAGTCGGGATTTGGAACCGGGTCGGGAACGGCGCCCGTCGTATGGCCCGGCTGAAAGCTTTCGGACCAGGTGGTTCGGGCAAGGGACTCCGATCCTCCCCACTGTCGTAGCGTCCCCCACGCCTAGGGTGGTAGCCTCGATGCACCTTCTTGTCGAGGTGAGCTCGACGGTCGCGGCGGTGGTGCTCATTGATGAGGCGACCCGGGGCTGCAGGCGTTGTGTCCCGCGTTCGCCCGGTGTGGACTGAGGCTTCCCGCATGAATTGGGAAGTCGCGGCGCGATGCTCTGGGGGGTACGCCTGCCTTCGGGAGGCAGAGCTTTCGGCTCGTCGGACCGTGGCATCCTCCAGGAGATTCTTGAGTTCTCCCTGGATACACCGCCCCTCGGTGGTGGATGGCTCCGGCATTGCTCGAAGTAGTATTGCTGCTGCAGCCAGGTTCTGGCCGACCCCACTGGAAGCCAGAGGCGGCCTTGCCCTGGCATCGTCAGCGATGCGGTGCTGGACGTCCTAGGCCGAATGACGCGCTTCTCCGGCCGGTGCTCGGCCTGCCCACTCCTGCCCGATGTTCTGCCGGAGCTGCACAAGTTGTCCTGCTTCCTCGTCGAGCCTGGCCTGCATCTCATGGATTTGCTCGAGCTGTGCGTCCTGACCCCCCGCAGGGACTGGGACCACAGCTAGCTCCCGAAGGATGTCAACGTGAGGCACAGGCCTAGGGGGATCGCCGTCCTCCGGCATACCAAGGTGGTTGCCTTCGTCGAGACCCCCTAGATCGACGTGGAAACATTCGCGACTCGGGCCACAGTCCTCGTCGTCAAGGCTGTGGCCACCATCGGAGTAATCGGAGAGGCAGTAGTCACATGCGGCCATGAAGTCTCACATGGCATCGGGGTTACTGAGCCCGGAGAAATCCCAACCAGAGTCGGGCTCGTCATCTTCCTCAGAACCCGGGGGCCCGTAGGTCGAGACGGCCGTCAGTCGGTCCCAGGTTGACCACATATGGTACCCCGGAAGGTTAGGATATGCCTTTATGAAAGCGTCTACCAAAGCGGGGTCGCTTGGTGGTTCGAAGCTGAATCTAAAAGGCATAGGGTGGAAAACGGACGGTACCTCTTGATCGACGGGTGGTGACAAAGTCGCGTCGGGGACGGACTGCACCGTTATCTCAGGTACGAGGCTAACGCCCAGCAAGTCCTTCGCGAGCGTGCTGGCGTCATCCGTCTGCTTGGGGTTGGTGTGTTGCGGAGAAACGACACTCGTCTTCGTCTCAGACGCGAGGTCAACGCCCGACATGTCCCCCGCTGGGGCGCCGGCATCGTCGACTCGCTCGACAGCCAACGAGGTGCCGCCTCCTGCTTGGCCACGGTTGCCCCGCCTCCTCCTCCGTCGGCAGGGAAGGTGACGGGACAGACCTGGATGCTGCTCTTCCGCCACGCGGGGAAGACGTCGTCGATTCCGCCGCCGTCGGGCGGGCTGACGGCCGCCATTGTCGTTGTCGCACGGCGGAGGAAGGAGTACCATATCGTAGCTGCCGTCGAGGGACATGAACTCGAGACTCCTGAAACGGAGCAGCGACCCGGGCTGGAGAGGTTGCTGGAGACTACCCATCTGGAGCTTGACGGGAAGCTGTTTGTCAACACGCAGCAGGCCCCTACCTAGCGCGCCAACTGTCGGCGTTTCGACCCCGGGGGGTCCCTAGACCGACGAGTAAATTGTCGTTGCGTGTCCTAGCCCAGATGGGTCGGCACAAGATGGAACACAAGGGGGAACAAAAGGGGGAACCGTGGCTCGTGTTGTCCTGCGCCCAGGGCGGATGCGCTTGCAGTAGGGGGTTACAAGCGTTCGCGAGGGAGAGGGAGAGAGAGACTGCCCGTCAGCCCGTCCTCCCGTGCGGCCACCTTCTCGTATGAGGGCCCTAGACCTTCCTTTTATAGATGTAAGGAGAAGGCCCAGGTGTACAATGGAGGGTGTAGCAATGTGCTAACGTGTCTAGCAGAGAGCCAGAGCCCTATGTACATGCCGACGTGGCTGTCGGAGAGGTGTTGGTGCCCTGTTCATGTGATGTCGTGGCCGTCGGAGGAGCGCTTGAGCCCTGTAGAAGCACAGCTGTCGGGGCTGTCGGGTCCTTGCTGACGTCTCCTTGCTTCCGTAAGGGGCTGAGAACCGCCGTCGTCATGGGAGCACGCGGGGTGCCATCATTACCTGTTTACCGGGGCAAGCCAGATGGGACGCCGGTCTTGTTCCCCGTAGCCTGAGCTAGCTAGGGGTAGGGTAATGATGGGCCCCCCTATAACATGGTCGGTCCGAGCCCAAGGTCAGGCGAGGCGGTGACTCCTCCGAGGTCGAGGTTGAGTCCGAGCCCTGGGGTCGGGCGAGGCGGAGACCGTCTTCCGAGGTCGAGGCTGAGTCCGAGCCCTGGGGTCGGGCGAGGCGGAGACCGTCTTCCGAGGTCGAGGATGAGTCCGAGCCCTAGGGTCAGGCGAGGCGGAGACCATCTTCCAAGGTCGAGGTTGAGTCCGAGCCCTGGGGTCGGGCGAGGCGGAGCTTCCTATGGCGCCTGAGGCTGGACTCGGCTGCTGTCAGCCTCACCCTGGCGGGTGGCACAGCAGTCGGAGCAGGGCAGGCGGCGCTGTTTTCCTGTCAGGTCAGTCAGTGGAGGGGTGAAGTGACTGCGGTCATTTCGGCCCTGTCGACTAAGGAACGCACGTCAGGATAAGGTGTCAGGCGATCCTTGCATTGAATGCTCCTGCGATACGGTTGGTTGGCGAGGCGATCTGGCCAAGGTCGCTTCTCCGCGAAGCCTACCCGAGCTGGGCCTCGGGCGAGTCGATGGTGCGCCCATTGCTTGATGAGGCCCTCGGGCGAGGTGTGAATCCACCTGGGTCTATTGTTCCTACCCGAGGCTGGGCTCGGGCGAGGCGAGATCATGCCCCTGGAGTGGACGGAGCTTTGACCTGTATTGCGCCCATCAGGCCTTTGCAGCTTGTGCTGATGATGGTTACCAGCCGAGTTTAGGAGTCTTGGGGGTACCCCTAATTATGGTCCCCGACACATTTGCTAATAACTCTATAGTAATCCATCGGGGTCTAAATAGCCTTTTCCTTTATAAGTCGGTTTCCTTTTCTGCTATCATGCCGAAGCTCCCCTGCGCATAGCTTCGGCTATGCACCATCCTTCGTATTCTTTATGCTTCTTCACACTGTGGTTTTGACCTAAGTCCGAAGGTACCTGTTCATGTATCATACTCCAGAAACATTGTTAAATCATGTTTTTGAGGACCTTCAGAAGCCGAAGGCCCCCAACAAAGCCTATCTCGAAAGAACCTCCAAGTTAAGCGTGCTTGGCTTGTAGCAATTTGGGATGGTGACCGACCAGGAAGTTTTTCTCGGGTGCGCGTGAGTGAGGACGCAGTGTGCTGCACCGCCTCCTGCAGATGTGACTATTCCAAGTAGTCTGGAGTTTAAACAGATGGCTACAGTGGTGACGCCTTTGGAGATCGTAGTAGCCGAAGAGAAAGATTCCTCGAAAGCTGTTCCAATGGAGGATAAAGGTAATAGGCCTGCTAAGATTGAAGAGGCCAAAAAGGCTATTGAAGATGATACACTGCTTGGAGAAGGGCCTTTTGACCAAGATTTAGGTGACGGATTTACATGGTTCATCATGCTATAGGAAAAGTTATGGGTGCAAAGCAATTGGCCGAAGCTATCGGTTTTGCTGAACAACTTGGATACCCTTCAGGGTCTCATCTTCGGGGAGGGCGGGACGATTACTTGTACTGCTGCCCGGATAACATGGAGGCTGAAGTTTTCCGCTACATGACGTATAATATTGGTTTCCCAATGCTAGAGGCCATGCTATGAACCATGTCCTCCGAAAACTTCTCTGATTGCTTGGCTTACACATATTTGGAGGTAATTTCTGTTGATTAAACTTTTAAACTTCGTGTAAGGTTGATATAAAACTTCGCTAACCTCTCTTTTTTTCTTTGGCTTTTCACAGGTTTTGTTTCTGAGTAAAGAACTAAGTAACAAAAGAAATGTTGAGGGTGAATCTTCCCGAAAAGAGATAGTTCAACTTAGGTTCGAAGTATCTGGGCTATGGTTTGACTACAAAGAGAAGGAAAAATCTTTCAAAATTCTAGAAAAAGATTTTATTGAAAGCCGGACCAAGGTCTCGGCTTTGAGCAAAGAAAAAAGCAAGCTTGAAGAAACAATGGGAAGGAAAGTATCATAACTCGAAGCTTCAAATGTTGAGAAGGACAAGCGAATTGCATTGCTTGAAGCTGAGATAAAACAAGCAAAAGAGGAATATGAAGCTGAAATAATGAAGATAATGCAGCATCTGCCGAAGTAGTCGTTAACGTTAGTGGTGCTCATGTGAGAATAGATGACCTCAAAGACGAAGTGAATCAGTGAGACAACTCAATGAAGACTACCGAATTTTGCTAGCAAACTATCATACCCTTGGAAACAGATGCCATAATGAGTTATTAAAAACCTTCTCCTCTGTTGGGGATTTGTCTAAAGAGAAGAATTTCTTGGATGGTGACTTGGAGGGCTTAATGCGGTGGGTGCTCAGTGAGACATGTGCTTTTAAAAGTGTTCTCTCAGCACGAGAGGACTATTGTCCTTGGATAGGCGCCCGAAGCACTGATTCGGTTTTGCTAAAAGCCGGATATTGACCCTGATTTTAGAGTTTCTGCTGACCACGTTCGAAGGTCGACTGTCGAAGCTTTGGAGTGGTCTAAAAAATTCTTATCCGAAATATGGAAGAACGACGGGAAGGAAATAAGCATCGAAGAATCTATAAAGAATGGGGAGAAGGTCTGTATCCTGTTACCTTCATCTTTACCTGTGTGAGGCATGCACATGCTAACTTTCAAAATCTAAACAGGCACAACAGGCAGCTCAAAGAGCTATAGATATTAGAAATAAGCTACAAAGCAAGAAAGCCGAAGGTATTTGACCATTTTCGCTTCTGTTAAAATTTAGCATACTCACCCTTTAGAAATTGTTTTACTAACTCTTGCTGAAAAGTTTCCACTTCTCAGCTAGTAATTGAAGTAAAACATACTGAAGTCGAAGCTAAGGATGCTACTGTCGAAGCAGAAGCAATATCTACCAAAGCTACGAAAAAAGCAGCAGATGACGTTGTCCTCAAAAATTGTGAGCAAATATATGACGAAGTGATGCAGGGCAACAAAGGGAACTGATTAAATGATGCGAAAAACAATGATTGTTTGTTGTAATATTTTTGCTGGTACAAATGTTCGAACTCTTTGAGACTTTTTCAAGTGATTTGTAATATATTCGTACTTCTCACTTCATTTTTGCTTCTTTGCTTTCTTTTGTGATGTGTGAAATTTTGTTTAACATGTGTTTTGAGCCAAAGGCAAAAAAAACCTTCCCTTCTTTTCACACATTACAAAGGAAATTGTATCTCTATATTCCCTTAGGAATGACTTCGGATCTTTTGTAACTGTTACTTTGGTGACTGAATTGTAGCTCTACATTTCCTTAGGCACGACTATGAAGATTTTTTTCACCGTTACTTTGGTGACTGAATCATAGCTCTGCATTCCCTTAGGAACGACTTCGAAGCTTTTTCACCGTTAATTAGGTGAATGAGACGTAGCACTGCATTCCCTTGGAAATGACTTCAGAGCTTTTTTTACCGTTACTTAGGTGAATGAAACATAGCTGAAAGTCACCTAGAGGGGGGTGAATAGGCAAATCTGAAATTTATAAACTTTAAGCACAACTACAAGTCAGGTTAGCGTTAGAAATATAACCGAGTCTGAAAGAGAGGGCGAAAACAAATCAACCAAAGAAATAGAGCAGATGACATGATGATTTGTTTTACCGAGGTTCGGTTCTTGCAAACCTACTCCCCGTTGAGGTGGTCACAAAGACCGGGTCTCTTTCAACCCTTTCCCTCTCTCAAACGGTCACCTAGACCGAGTAAGCTTTTCTCCTTAATCAATTGGGTCATTTAGACCCCACAAGAACCACCACACAATTGGTGTCTCTTGCTTTGATTACAATGGTGTTGAGAACAAGAATGGGGAAGAAGAAAAGCGATCCAAGCGACAAGAACTCAAATGAACACAAATGTCTCTCTCTCACAAGCCACTAAGTCTTTGGAATGAGTTTGGGACTTGGAGAGGATTTGATATTTTGTTTTGTGTCTTAGAGTGGAGTATAGAGCTCTTGTATTGAATGCAATGGCTGAAAACTTGGAAGCCTTGAAGTGTGGTGGTTGGGGAGTATTTATAGCCCCAACAACCAAAATGGCCGTTGGGGAGGCTGTCTGTCGATGGGCGTACCGGACAGTCCGGTGCGCCAGCCACGTCACCCAACCGTTAGGGTTCGACCGTTGGAGCTCTGTCAGGCTGGGGCACCAGACAGTCCGGTGTCGCACCAGACATGCACTGTTCACTGTCTGGTGCGCCTTCTGGCGCCTGCTCTCACTCTGCGTGCACTGTCCGCGCACTGTAGCGCTTTTACAGGTTTCCGTTGGAGTCGACCGTTGCGTTGTAGCCGTTGCTCTGCTGGCACACCGGACAGTCCGGTGCCACACTGGACAGTTCGGTGAATTATAGCGGAGTGGCTTTTCCAGAAACCCGAAGCTGAGCAGTTCAGAGTTGATCTCCCTGGTGCACCGGACTGTCCGGTGGCACACCGGACAGTCCGGTGCGCCAGACCAAGGCAACCTTCGGTTGGTTTTGCTCCTTTCTTTTTGAACCCTATCTTGGACTTTTTATTGGTTTGTGTTGAACCTTTGGCACCTGTAGAACTTGTAATCTAGAGCAAACTAGTTAGTCCAATTATTTGTGTTGGGCAATTCAACCACCAAAATCATTTAGGAAAAGGTTTGACCCTATTTCCCTTTCAATAGCTCTGCATTCTCTTGGGAACGACTTTGGAGCTTTTTTCACCGTTACTTAGGTGAATGATGCATAGCTCTGTATTCCCTTAGGAACGACTTTAAAGCTTTTTTCACTGTCACTTAGGTGAATGAAACATAGCGCTGCATTCCCTTAGGAACTTTTTGAAAGGGAAATGTGCACTTGGGCCATTTCTATAATGTTTTGGTGATTAAGTGCCCAACACATAGTGAGTGAGATATTATGTGCCAAACAAACAAAAAGTGCAAATCATGTAACAAGGTATGTTTCTAGACTTAGTACATTGTTTTGAGTACTAACATGTTTTGTCTAAGTGCTAGAAACAGAGAAAACAAGAGAAGAAAAGAAATGCAAAAGACTTGGCTTGGTACAACCAAATTCTAGCTCGGCTTGGCACACCGAACTATCCGGTGGTGCACCGGACAGTGTCCGGTGCGCCAGGCCAGCCTCCGGTGAATAGGCAACTCTCGGGAAAGTTTAGCGACGTACGGCTATAATTCACCGGACTGTCCGGTGGTGCACCGGACTGTCCGGTGAGCCAACGGCCGCCAGCGCAATGGTCGGCCGCGCAATCCGCGGGGGACGCGTGGTCCACGCCAACGGTCGGCAGGGGGCATCGGACTGTCCGGTGTGCACCGGACAGTGTCCGATGCGCCAACCAGCCCGGAGTTGCAACGGTCGTCTACGCCAGAAAAGGAAGGAGATCCGCACCGGACCGTCTATAGTGACTGTCCGGTGGCGCATCGGACTGTCCGGTGCGCCACCCAACAGAAGGCAAGAATTGCCTTCCTTGTTGGCCTCCAACGGTTCCTAGCTGCCTTGGGGCTATAAAAGGGACCCCTAGGCGCATGGAGGAGTCACCCAAGCATTCACTAAGCATTCTAAGACTCCCACACTCCGTCTCCGCGCACTTGATCGATTGTGTTAGTGATTTGAGCTCCGTTCTAGTTGTGAACTTCTTGTGCTTCATTTTGTGCTCAAGTCTTGGCTTATGTGCGTGTGTGTGCTGTGGATTTGTGTGTGTTGCTCCCCAACCTTACTCTTGTGTTTTCATTGTGATCTTTGTTGTAAGGGCGAGAGACTCCAACTTGTGGAGATTCCTCGCAAATGGGAAAAGAGATAAGGAAGAAAAGACGTGGTATTCAAGTTGATCATTGGATCACTTGAAAGGGGTTGAGTGCAACCCTCGTCCATTGGGACGCCACAACGTGGAAGTAGGCAAGTGTTACTTGGCCGAACCACGGGATAAAATCGCGTGTCTCTTGTGATTGTTCTCTCTTTGATTGTCTGTGTTCACAAGAGCTCATATCAAGCCACTTAACCGTTCTAACTTTCATAACTAAAGTTTTGTGGCTATTAGTGTTGAATTTTACAGGATCACCTATTCACCCCCCTCTAGGTGCTCTCAATTGGTATCGGAGCCGTTCTTTTCATCTAAGGCACTAATCGCCTGAAGAGATGGATCCTAAGGGAAAGGGGATGGTGATCAACAACAAGGAGAAGGAGACCCTCTTTAACGAGCCAAGGGATGACAAGCCCACTGACTCTGGCTCGAGTCATAAGAAGAAGGACGGGAAGAAAAAGAGGTGCATCAAGAAGATCGTCTACTACGACAGCGATGAATCATCTTCTTCACCAAGAGACGACGACGACGATGACTCGTCTAAAAAGAAACCAGTTAATCAAAACTATTCTTTTGATTATTCTCGTATTCTGTTCAATTCCAATGCTCATTTTCTTTCAATTCCACTCGGTAAACCTCCACACTTTGATGGAGAAGACTACTCTTTTTGGAGTCACAAAATGCGTAGTCACTTGTTTTCTCTCCATCCTAGTATTTGGGAGATAGTTGAAAATGGAATGCATTTCGATAGTACGGATAACCCTATGTTTATTAATGAGCAAAATCATAAGAATGCACAAGCTACTACTGTTTTGCTAGCATCCTTGTGCAGGGATGAATACAACAAGGTGAGCGGCTTGGACAACGCCAAGCAAATTTGGGATACCCTCAAGATATCACATGAGGGAAACGACGCCACCATGATCACCAAAATGGAGTTGGTGGAAGGCGAACTGGGAAGGTTCACGATGATCAGGGGAGAGGAGCCAACACAAACATACAACATGCTCAAGACCCTGGTCAACAAGATTAGGAGCTATGGAAGCACAAGATGGACGGACCACGACGTCGTCCGACTTATGCTAAGATCATTCACGGTAATTGACCCCCATCTTGTTAACCTTATTCGTGAGAATCCCAGGTACACCAAGATGACGCCCGAGGAGATTCTTGGAAAGTTTGTGAGCGGGCGCATGATGGTGAAGGAGGCTCGATATGTGGACGACGCTCTAAACGGTCCACTCCCCATCCAAGAGCCTCAAACCATTGCCCTCAAGGCAACCAGTAGCAGGGAGACGCTACCAAGCAAGGTGGCACAAGTAGAGGTCGCTGGCCTCAATGAAGATGAGATGGCGGTTATCATCAAGCGCTTCAAGACCGCACTAAAAGGACGCAAGGAGTACCCCAACAAGAATAAGACAAGGGGAAAGCGCTCCTGCTTCAAATGCAGTAAGACTGGTCATTTTATTGCTCAATGTCCCGATAATGAAATGGCCATGGGGAAGAAAGACATGGGAAGAAGGAGAAGAAGAAAAGCTATAGGAAGGCGAAAGGCGAGGCTCACCTTGGCAAAGAATGGGATTCGGACTGCTCTTCATCCGACTCGGACGATGAAGGATTGGCAGCCTCGGCCTTCAACTAATCTTCGCTCTTCCCCAACGAACACCACACTTGCCTCATGGCCAAGGAGAAAAAGGTTTATGCATCCAGGGGCTCAAGCTGGATTATCGGCAGCGGATGCACAAACCATATGACGGGGGAGAAGAAGATGTTCACCTCCTACGTCAAGAACAAGGATTCCCAAGAAACGATCATCTTTGGAGATGGGAACCAAGGCCAAGTCAAAGGCTTGGGCAAGAGAGCCATCACCAACGAGCACTCTATATCAAATGTATTTCTAGTAGAGTCGCTTGGTTACAACCTCCTGTCTGTAAGTCAATTGTTTGTTTACAAATGTTGATGTTTCTGTCTTTAGAAGGAGTGATGGTTCATTAGCATTTAAGGGTGTATTAGACGGCAAACTCTACTTAGTTGATTTTTCGAAAGAGGAGGCCAATCTAGATGCATGCTTAATAGCTAAGACTAGCATGGGTTGGCTGTGGCATCGCCGTCTAGCACATGTTGGGATGAAGAACCTTCATAAACTTCTAAAGGTAGAACATGTGTTAGGACCAACCAATGTCCGCTTCGAAAAAGATAGATCTTTTGCAGCTTGTCAGGCAGGGAAACAGGTGGGAAGCACTCATCACAGCAAGAATGTGATGACTACGTCAAGACCACTGGAGCTTCTCCACATGGACCTCTTCGGACCCGTCGCCTACCTTAGCATCGGGGGAAGTAAGTATGGTCTTGTAATTGTAAATGACTTTTCCTGCTTCACTTGGGTGTTCTTTTTGCAGGATAAATCAGAAACCTAAGGGACCCTAAAGCGCTTTCTAAGGAGAGTTCAAAACGAATTTGAGCTCAAGGTGAAAAAGATAAGGAGCGACAACGGGTCCGAATTCAAGAACTTACAAGTTGAGGAGTATCTTGAGGAGGAAGGTGTCAAGCATGAGTTCTCCGCTCCCTACACACCACAGCAAAACGGTGTGGTAGAGAGGAAGAACAGGACGCTTATCGACATGGCGAGGACGATGCTTGGAGAGTTCAAGACGCCCGAGCGGTTTTGGTCGGAAACTATGAACACAGCGTGCCACGCCATAAACCGGCTCTATCTGCATCGTCTCCTCAAGAAGACCTCCTACGAACTCCTTACCGGTAACAAACCTAATGTATCTTACTTTCGTGTATTTGGGAGCAAATGCTACATTTTGGTGAAGAAAGGTAGACATTCCAAATTGCTCCCAAAGCTGTAGAAGGGTTTTTACTAGGGTATGACTCAAATACAAAGGCGTACAGAGTCTTCAACAAATCATCGGGTTTGGTGGAAGTCTCTAGCGACGTTGTATTTGATGAGACTAATGGCTCTCCAAGAGAGCAAGTTGATCTTGATGACATAGATGAAGATGATGTTCAAACGGCCGCAATACACACCATGGCGATTGGAGATGTGCGACCACAGGAACAACAAGAGCAAGATCAACCTTCTTCCTCAACAATGGTGTATCCCCCTACTCAAGATGGACAGGTTCCTCAAGAATAGGCGTGTGATCAAGGGGGAGCACGAGGAGAACAAGTTTTGGAGGAAGAAGCACCACTGGCCCCTCCAACTCAAGTCCGAGCGACAATCCAAAGAAATCACCCCGTCGATCAGATTCTGGGTGACATAAGCAAGGGAGTAACTACTCGCTCAAGATTAGCTAATTTTTGTGAGCATTACTCGTTTGTCTCTTCTATTGAGCCTTTCAGGGTAGAAGAGGCCTTGCAAGATCCGGACTGGGTGTTGGCCATGCAGGAAGAGCTCAACAACTTCAAAAGGAATGAAGTTTGGAGCCTGGTGCCACGTCCAAAGCAAAACGTTGTGGGAACCAAGTGGGTGTTCCGCAACAAGCAAGACGAGCACGGGGTGGTGACAAGAAACAAGGCTCGACTTGTGGCAAAAGGTTATGCCCAAGTCGCAGATTTGGTTTTCGAGGAGACTTTTGCTCCTGTGGCTAGGCTAGAGTCTATTAGAATTTTATTAGCCTATGTCGCTCACCACTCCTTTAGGTTGTTTCAAATGGATGTGAAGAGCGCTTTCCTCAATGGGCCAATAAAGGAGGAGGTGTACGTGGAACAACCCCCTGGCTTTGAGGATGATAGGTACCCCGACCATGTGTTTAAGCTCTCTAAGGCGCTCTATGGACTTAAGCAAGCCTCAAGAGCATGGTATGAATGCCTTAGAGATTTCTTAATTGCTAAAGCTTTCAAGGTTGGGAAAGCTGATCCCACTCTTTTCACTAAGACTTGTAATGGTGACCTTTTTGTGTGCCAAATTTATGTCGATGACATAATATTTGGTTCTACTAATCAAAAGTCTTGTGAGGAGTTTAGCAGGGTGATGACTCAAAAGTTTGAGATGTCAATGATGGGCGAGTTGAACTACTTCATTGGGTTCCAAGTGAAGCAACTCAAGGACGACACCTTTATTTCCCAAACAAAGTACACTCAAGATCTTCTCAAGCGGTTTGGGATGAAGGACGCGAAGCCCGTGAAGACACAGATGGGAACCGACGGGCGTGTCGACCTCAACAAAGGAGGTAAGTCCATTGATCAAAAGGCATACCAGTCTATGATAGGGTCATTGCTTTACTTATGTGCTAGTAGACCGGATATTATGCTTAGCGTATGCATGTGTGCTAGATATCAATCTGACCCAAGGGAATGTCACCTTATGGCCGTTAAGCGGATTCTTAGATATTTAGTTTCTACGCCTTGCTTCAGGATCTGGTATCCAAAGGGGTCTACTTTTGACTTAATTGGATACTCAGACTCCGATTATACTGGATGCAAGGTTGATAGAAAGAGTACATCAGGGACGTGCCAATTCCTAGGAAGGTCCCTGGTGTCTTGGAGTTCAAAGAAACAAACCTCTATTTCCCTATCCACCACTGAGGCCGAGTATGTTGCTGCAAGACAGCGTTGCGCGCAACTACTTTGGATGAGGCAAACGCTCTGGGACTTTGGCTACAATCTGAGTAAAGTCCCACTCCTATGTGATAATGAGAGTGCAATCCGCATGGTGGAAAATCCTGTTGAACACAGCCGCACTAAGCACATAGACATCCGGCATCACTTTCTGAGAGACCACCAGCAAAAGGGAGATATCGAGGTGTTCCATATTAGCACCAAGAACCAGCTAGCCGATATCTTTACCAAGCGTCCAAGCCATTAGATGAGAAAACCTTTTGCAGGCTGCGTAGTGAGCTAAATGTCTTAGATTCGCGTAACTTGGATTGATCTATAGCATACATGTGTTTTATGCCTTTGATCATGCTACTTATACATTTATGCAATTTGTTGTGCTCAAGTTCTGCAAGGAATCCCCGGACCTCACAAGTCCATGTATGAATGATGCACATATCTAGGGGGAGAAGTGCTACAACTTGACCCTTTGAGACTAACCTTTGTGTTTGAGTGTACTTGATGTAGTCTCAAAGGTGAATTGAAAGGGAAAGGTGAACTTGGACCATGCAAAGACTTCCACTGCACTCCGGTATTAGTGTACTCACCTCCAAGTTCATTCTTATGCTCTTATTGCCTTTTGCTCTTAATTGACAATTATTGGTGAGGCAATGGGGTTAAAGGGCCAAGAATGATCCCGTTTTGGTGATGATGCCAAAGGGGGAGAAATTAAGGCCAAAGCAAATGGATCAGCTACCACTTGAGGATTTTGAAAATAGTAGAGTTAGGATTTTTGATTTGTCCAAAATACTCTTATTGCAAAATTTGGTCTCTTATGGGGGAGAATTTGTGATTATGGGGAAAAGGGGGAGTTTTTGGATCTTGATCAATTTCACTCTTCGAATATCTCTCTTTATGCCTAAACAAGTGTGTTTGACTTAGAGATAGGAAAATGAATTTGATTTGCAAAAACAAACCAAGTGGTGGCAAAGAATGATCCAAATATGCCAAATTAGAGTCAAAAACGATTTGGTCTTCAATTTGAATCGATGTTACATGTTTTGCATTGCTTTTTGATGTGTTGGCATAAATCACCAAAAAGGGGGAGATTGAAAGGGAAATGTGCCCTTAGACCATTTCTATAATGTTTTAGTGATTAAGTGCCCAACACATAGTGAGTGAGATATTATGTGCCAAACAAGCAAAAAGTGCAAATCATGTAACAAGGTACGTTTCTAGACTTAGTACATTGTTTTGAGTACTAACATGTTTTATCTAAGTGCTAGAAACAGAGAAAACAAGAGAAGAAAAGAAATGCAAAAGCCTTGGCTTGGTACAGCCAAATTCTAGCTCGGCTTGGCACACCGGATTGTCCGATGGTGCACCGGACAGTGTCCGGTGCGCCTGGCCAGCCTCCGGTGAACAGGACACTCTCGGGAAAGTTTGGCGGCGTATGACTATAATTCACCGGACTATCCGGTGGTGCACCAGACTGTCCGGTGAGCCAACGGCCGCCAACGCAACGGTCGGTCGCGCAATCCGCGGGCGACGTGTGGCCCACGCCAACGGTCGGCAGGGGGCACCGGACAGTGTTCGGTGCGCTAACCAGCCTGAAGTTGCAACGGTCGTCTGCGCCAGAAAAGGAAGGAGATCCACACCGGACTGTCTACAGTGACTGTCCGGTGCGCCACTCGACAAAAGGCAAGAATTGCCTTCCTTGTTGGCCTCCAACGGCTCCTAGCTGCCTTGGGGCTATAAAATGGACCCCTAGGCGCATGGAGGAGTCACCCAAGCATTCACTAAGCATTCTAAGACTCCCACACTCCGTCTCCGCGCACTTAATCGATTGTGTTAGTGATTTGAGCTCCGTTCTAGTTGTGAACTCCTTGTGCTTCATTTTGAGCTCAAGTCTTGGCTTGTGTGCGTGTGTGTGCTGCGGATTTGTGTGTGTTGCTCCCCAACCTTACTCTTGTGTTTTCATTGTGATCTTTGTTGTATGGGCGAGAGACTCCAACTTGTGGAGATTCCTCGCAAACAGGAAAAGAGATAAGGAAGAGAAGACGTGGTATTCAAGTTGACCATTGGATCAATTGAAAGGGGTTGAGTGCAACCCTCGTCCATTGGGACGCCACAATGTGGAAGTAGGCAAGTGTTACTTGGCCGAACCACAGGATAAAATCGCATGTCTCTTGTGATTGTTCTCTCTTTGATTGTCTGTGTTCACAAGAGCTCATATAAAGCCACTTAACCGTTCTAACTTTCATAACTAAAGTTTTGTGGCTATTAGTGTTGAATTTTACAGAATCACCTATTCACCCCCCCTCTAGGTGCTCTCACTTTTTTATTGCTTTTTCACCGTTACTTAAGTGAATGAAACATAGCTCTGCATTCCCTTAGGAACAACTTCGGAGCTTTTTCACCATTACTTAGGTGAATGAAATGTAGCTCTACATTCCCTTAGGAACGACTTTGGAGCTTTTTCACACTTGCTTACCCGAAGATATAACTACAACATTTTTTGTCATTGCACTCGAAGGTGCCAGATCATTATTACATTGATTTGTGTGGTATAGAAATGTCTATGGAAGTAAACATAGACACATAGTAATGACTTCTTGATAGCTTCGATCTTACTTACCCGGCCCCTTGGAGTCTTTAATATATATGTGTCACACCTGGTTTTAGAAAGCAAACTGAATGTGAACTATGTACGTGTCAGGATCATAACTCACATACACAGTGACTACATAAATGACTCATCATCATGCAATGCTTCGAATAATCATAAAGTGTAAGTAATACTATTATAGACTAGAGTCATTAACATGATATATATCAAAGTGCACATTATATAAATGTAGCCATTGTAAATAAACTCACCACCGACAGCTAACTGGGGGAGGTTGCTAGCCTAATCCTCGAACTCGTCGAAGTCCTGGAACTCTTGGAGGTTCACATCAATGCCTTCTCCTTATTTACCTAAGCATAGGTTGCTCCAAAGGCAACCTGGTGTTTTGTGAAAGCAAGAGTGAGTACACATCAATGTACTCAGCAAATGTCCCATTTAGCTGAGGTGGACTAGCTTTATGTGGGGTTAGGCTCAAAGCAGATGCTTTTAGTTCATTATGTATTTATTATTAATAGAAAGCAAGTTTTAGCAATAACCAACACATGGATCATTTCCTCATATTGGAACATCATTATCATCATAGTAACCAAAACCATAAATAGAACTATTGTATCTCGAACCAGCTGTATCTCTAATAAATGGAGCTCACAAGGCCGCTCTTAACCGTGAGCATGGCTGATATATCAGTTTCATAACACTCTACAAAGGTTGCGCACTTTACCCATGAGCCATGATTCCCTTTCTGCCCAAGGATTGCGACTCTTCATTGATCACTTTCAAGGTGAACTAGCAGGGTCTCACTACGTGGTTTTCCCCTAGAGTCCTCACTATGCGAATGTTGGAAATGACCACTGCATAGAGACCATCTGACGTACCTAAGCCTATACCCTCTGCCATCAGGAAAAAGTTGTGGGAACGATGCACGTACCTAGATCCCTTAGCGAGAATATAAGAGCAAAACAGATGCTTCTGTCCCCAATGACCAAAACCAACACCCAATATAAGACTTCCCTAATTACTTGGCCAAGAGCATCCCATACCACCCTCATGGTTGCACTGTTTTTCCGGGTGGTCATCTAATGAACAGGTCCTTATGGAGAAATACTCGGGAAACAGCCCAAGGCTCCTTTAGTATCACATGCTCATAATCATAATCGGAATGTAAAGCATCGTATCATAGTTGTATCTCATCATGTTCATTGATTAAAGTAGAGCGCTAGCTTAAAGCTAACCATAATAACCCAAAAGGTAATCAAGGACAAGGTAAATAGAAAGCTAGTCAATACTTAGTTTTCAATTATGTAATGCGGGAAAATGAATTATCATGTGAATAGGACATAAATGGGTCGGATGGCACTTGCCTTCACCAAACGAGTGCCCAGGGTCTTCAACCTTGTAGATCTTGAAGAGCTTGATCACTTGGCCGCCAAAGCTTGATCATTGATTCCTCGAAACTCGGGAACAAATATTGTTCTATCGCAACATGTAGCAAACACGAACAGCCACACACAAATAAACATATACATGCATAAGAACATTACACCATACGAGAGAAAATATTATAAAAATAAGCAATACGAAATAGAGCTTGCTTCTACTATCACTTTAGAAAAAGAAATACAGAAATCGGAGCTACGATCAAGAAAGTATCGCATTTACGCTAAACCAGTATTGGCTAAAACATTTAATTCGACATTATTATATTAATTGACAATTATCAAATGTAAATTAACACTACTACTTAGTTTTTGACTGACTTATTATTATAATAGTGGATGATTAAACAAATAGTTAATTAACTGTCACGAGGGATTATAAGTGAACAATTTAATACCACATGTGAACGACGCGCGGCACACGCGAATGACGTGTGATGATGCGCGAAACAGAGCGTGGACGACACGAGAACGACTAACAGATAACATGTTTATACTAAACAAGTTAACACATTTACTTATAAAGCACAATTGATAAACTATAAATTAGTTTCAATTGTAAAACTAATTTAAAGACATTAGTGAAACAAATATTTATTAAATTATTTAAAGCATGTGAAATGATGAACTAATAATTTTAACACATAGGCAACAATAATATAAACCTAACACAACTTGAGCGTAATGAATCGGGTTTATAACACAAAAAATATCACATATTTAGGGGGTGTTTGGTTCCTTTAGTCACCCTCCTAAACTTTAGTTACTAAATTTTAGTCCATAGAGATCATATTTGGAAAACCTATTTTAGTCACTCTGTTTGACATTTTAGAGACTAAAAGTCAAAGTTTAGGAGGTGGGAACCAAACACCCCCTTAATATACCATGAACTTACGATGACGTGGCACAATTCTATTGTCCAGAAACGTGCCACGCCGAGGGCCACATGAGTGACATATGCAGAAAAATCATAACTAGTGGGATTAAAAGTGGCCACCTTCTTCCTTCTCTCTCCAATTTGCAACCGCACAGAAAAAAAAACATAAAGCATAGGGGGCTTGGCCGAACAGACCACACCGCATTGGGTCGTGGGGCCACGCCGCCCAATGCACCCGCCGGCCACCATTGCCTGGGAACCGGGAGCCGACCGTGGGCGTCGCGGGGGCTGGGGGCGCCATGCCCTGGTCTGCAGGGAGACACATCAGAGATCGTGCGAGGGCTTCGTCGAGCAGACACTGAGAGGAGCGGAGGGTGCATGGAGAGAGAGGAAGAAGAAGATGGACTTCTCGCCTGCGTAAGATCGTGTGAAGGAGAACCTCCTTGCCTGGGACTGGGAACCTATGCGTGGAGGTAGAGCGATGTCAAAACTGGTGTAGGGGTGAGGAAGTGGGCACTGAGGCGGTTTTGCGTATAGATGGCCAAATGGGCCGTGCCTAACGGGCCGGCCCGAAGCACGGCCCGTTGAATAGTGTCGGGCTGGGCCCGACATGAGAACCGTGTTGTGCTTGGGCCGTTGCCTCGGCTCACAGTGCCGGCCCGGCCACGATTATATATTTTTTTATTTTATGAAACATAGTATATATATATTTACATTTTATATTTGCTATTTACACCAAATGTACTAGAGTTCTACTAGTTAGTCTCCTTCAGTTAGTGTTTTCAGCCTTGTAGAGGGAGGTCGTGGGTTCAAATCCTCACTCAGGCACAATTTTTTGCTATTTTTTTGATTTAATGGGAGAACGTGGCCGGTTAACAGGCCGGCCCATCACGACTACCAGGCCGGCGTGCCGTGCCTGGGCCACGGCTACGGCACACGGGCCGGTCGGGAACGACCCGATTATCCGTCGGACCTAACGGGCCCGTGCCGGGCCGGGCCGCCCATTCGGGTACCTATAGTTTTGCGTAGAAGAAGCATAGGAAGCCATCCCTATCAGGATGACAATTGGGCCCGTTGACGTTGGGCGATCGCGTAGGGCGCCACTACCCACTGGGCGAGCGCGTGTGAAAGCGTGTTGCTTGGGCGTGGGCGTGGCGGCTGGGCCATAACGTGTGTGGGCTGCGCACGGGGTGTGGGTCACACAGAATAGGCTGGCTAGGGAGGTGGCAGGGCTAGGGTGATGCAGGCCACGTGAGCTGGGCTATGGCAGGCCACGGGTTGGGGAGGGGGAGGGGGAGGGGGAGGGGGTGTGCGGGCCAAGGGCATGCCGATTGTGGGGTGGTGGGTCTTTTATTTTCTCTTTGTTATTTCCTTTTCTTTTCTATTTGAATTCATACTCAAGCATGATTCACAAAAATAAAAGAAGGCACATCAAGCAAATTCATAAGCCAAAATATATGCTCCAGCATGATGCAACATTACACTACTCCCTTAGGGTCATAGTTTACTAGGCTTAACACTTATATATAAAACAAAATAACTTTACATTATTTATAAAAAGGAGAAAAGAGAATAAAAAGGAGTAACACCTGAATTTTGAGTATACAGCAAAGAAATTTTTATACCCTAAAATTTAGGGTGTTACAACCCTAACCCCCTTAACAGGAATCTCACTCCGGGATTCAAGAAGAGGCTAGCAAGAACAACAAGGTTGGTTCATAGGTTGTTCACATGACCTTACAAACAAATCTGTCGACTTAACAAGAAACTCATCACACCCCAGGCTCGACGTGAAAGCCCAGCAATTCACCACTTTCAGTGTATGTGTGAACTACTTTGTACTTTGCATGGGTGTCGACCTACAGATCTCTTCTCGATTACCACTAGCTGAGCTATGCTTTGAGGCCTTATCAAGTCGATCTAGACTCTTCTTGGGACATTGGCGAATGAAATGCCCTTATTCCTTGTAGTAGAAACAAGCACGTCTTGCTTTGACCTCTCTGCAAGTCAACTTGTTTGATTGCCAACAGATGATGCTTGATTAGTTGTCTGCATATTGAACAATTCAGCCTGATTTGATTCTCCTATTTGGGTATTCATGAGTTTTGAGGCTTTTGCTTGCGGTTGAGGTGGTTTAATCTTGTACCCAAAGATTCTTCTGGTCCTCTTGTTGTTCTTCATTCCATTCAACATATATCCATGTGACTCATCCTTCTTGTTCATAATCGTTGGGTTGGAATCTTGTCGTTGCCATCATCCACTTTATCTCCAATGGGATTCATCATCTGGGTAGGGGTAAAAGGGAGGGTGAGATAAGGTTTCACAAGGTGCACAATATATATGAAGGGTAAAATAAGGAACAAGAATATTTACACATTGATATCAAAAAAGAAGTAAAAGCTAGCATGAAACACAAGGTTGGTGTTGTGTTTTTCACCACTTGTAACACTATCTAGTAGGAACTGTACTGGAGACTACCATCTGAGCGGTTATAAGAGGAAAGGACATGTATAGAAAAAGGTAAGCATAGATGGATTAAAGAGAGAGAGTAGGGAAAGAGAACCCAACTACCTAACTATATGGCACTTACCTAGTAATTGATGCAATTGCGGACCAAGGGCCACAACACATCAACACTCATCACAAAGAAGCAAATCAGCCATAACACAAAGACAAACAGCACGAGCACACAACAACAAGCATCTCGTTGTTAATGTTAACTAGATGGTGGTCTTTCCTTACAAAGTGGAAAACTACTTCTTTAAGGACATCAAAAGACAAGGAGAATGATAAGACATGCAAGATAGGGGCATGAGTAGAATAAAGGATGGAGGTAAAGTAAGAATTGTAATCGCAAGGAAGAGGATACGACCAAGGGCAAGATAGGTAAAACACAGTTCACAAATTGAGATGGAAAAGAGGAGGTTTCAAAAATAGACATAAGATAAGCACCAAGGTAAGATCTAAAGATTACAAAGGTAACAAACAAAAGCACAACAAAGGATGAAGTTAATATAAGACAAGACTTGCAAAGCGCCAAGAAAAAGGGAACAACCACAAGCAGGATAGGTAAAACAACACTCTTGAACTAAAATGGGAGGGAGGAGGCTTTAAAATGCAGGTGCAAGATAAGCATCAAGGTAAATATCGAGAGATGACAAGGGTTAAAGGTAATAACATATAAATGCACGACAAAGGATGGAGTTGAGACAAAACTTGCAAGGCGACAAAAGGGGAAAGCAATCAAGGGAGAGATAGGTAAAACAGCACTCTCGAACTAGGTTGGAAAAGAGGAGGCTTTAAAGGGTAAGTTCAAAGTAAGCATCTAGGTAAAGACATAAATATCGTAAGGGTCAAAGGTGATAACAGACAAGGGTGTAAGAGAAAAGATAAAGGCATAGAAGAACCAAGGGTACAAGTACAACAAAGAATGGAGTTAAGGCAAGGCTTGCACGCGGTAAAGAAGAGGATATGGCCAAGGGTGAGATAAGTAAAACACCACTCTCAAATTGAGATGGGGGGAGGGAAGGTTTTTAAATAGCAGGTGTATGATAAGCATCAAGGTAAGATGAAGGGATGACAAAAGTAAAGGGGATAACAGGCAAAAGCACAGCAACGGGCGGAGTCAAGACGAGACTCACAAAGTGGTGAAGTAAAGGGGACACTAAAAGGGTAAGACATGTAAGGTTCCAACAAAATAGTTAAAGTGAAAATTCATCACGGAGGGAAGTTATAAGGAAACAACGAGACCGTGAAGGATGTGTGAAATAAAATGATCGCTCATGGATTATCGAGAAACAAGGGTGGTCAAGGCCATGTAAACCAAAAATGTTTTAAACAGAAATTGGGGTATAAAGGTAATGAAAGGGAAATAGGCTTACACCTTTTCCTAAATTGATTTTGGTGGTTGAATTGCCCAACACAAATAATTGGACTAGCTAGTTTGCTCTAGTCTATAAGTTTTACAGGTGCCAAAAGTTCACAATAAACCAATAAAAAGACCGAGAAAGGGTTCAAACAAAGAGAGCAAAAGACAACCCAAAGGCACCCTGGTCTGGTGCATCGGACTGTCCGGTGTGCCACCGGACAGTGTCCGGTGCAGCAGGGCACTCGACGCTGAACTCGCTACCTTTGAAAAATGGGAGGCCGCTCCGCTATAATTCACCGGACTGTCCGGTGTGCCAGCGGAGCAATGGCTACTTCGCACCAACGGTCGACTGACAACACATTCAATACGCTACAGTGCGTGCCAGAGTCAGAACAGTGCCAGACGGCGCATCGGACAATCTACAGGACCTATCCAGTACACCACCGGACAGCCCAAAGGCCCCACCTGTCAGAGCTCCAACGGTCAGAACCCAACGGCCGGCTGGCGTGGCTGGCGCACCGGACAGTGTCCGATGGCGCACCGGACTGTCTGGTGCGCCATGCGACAGCAGCCTTCCAACGGCCACATTTTGGTGGTTGGGGCTATAAATACCCCAACCACCCCACATTCAATTGCATCCAAGTTTTCCACCTTCAACACGTTACAAGAGCTATAGCATTCAATTCTAAACACAACAAAAGAGATCAAATCCTCTTCCAAGTCCGGAATCACTCCAAATCAAATAGTGACTAGAGAGAGCGACATTTGTGTTCATTTGAGCTCTTGCGCTTGGATTGCTTCTTTTCTTTCTCATTCTTCTTGTGATCATCTCAATTGTAACCGAGGCAAGAGACACCAATTGTGTGGTGGTCCTTGCGGGGACTTTGTGTCCCGTTTGATTGAGAAGAGAAGCTCACTCGGTCTAAGTGACCGTTTGAGAGAGGGAAAGGGTTGAAAGAGACCCGGTCTTTCTGACCACATCAACGGGGAGTAGGTTTGCAAGAACCGAACCTCGGTAAAACAAATCATCGTGTCTCACTCTTTATTTGCTCACGATTTGTTTTTTGCCCTCTCTCTCGGACTCGTTTATATTTCTAACGCTAACCCGGCTTGTAGTTGTGCTTAAGTTTATAAATTTCAGATTCGCCCTATTCACCCCCCTCTAGGCGACTTTCAATTGGTATTAGAGTCCAGTGCTTCATTAGAGCCTAACCGCTCGAAGTGATGTCGGGAGCATCCGCCAAGAGGGAGATCGAGACCGGCGAGAAGCCCGCCACAAGCCATGGGAAGGCTCCATCCGGGGAGTCCGCCAACAAGGTGAAGGGATCCCATTCACACAACAAGTCGCGTCGGAGCGGTGATAAGAAGAAGATGAGGAAGGTGGTCTACTACGAGACCGACTCTTCGTCGCCATCCACCTCTGGCTCTGACACGCCGTCCGTAACTTCTAAACGCCATGAGCGCAAGAAGTTTAGTAAGATTCCCCTACGCTACCCTCGCATTTCTAAACGTACTCCATTATTTTCCGTCCCATTAGGCAAACCACCTATGTTTGATGGTGAAGATTATAATATGTGGAGTGATAAAATGAGGCATCATCTAACCTCACTCCACACTAGCATTTGGGATGTTGTTGAAATTGGAGTACAGGTACCATCACCGGGGGATGAAGACTATGATTCAGACGAGGTCGCCCAAATCCGGCACTTCAACTCCCAAGCCACCACTATACTCCTCGCCTCTCCAAGTCGAGAGGAGTATAACAAGGTGCAAGGGTTAAAAAGCGCCAAGGAGATTTGGGACGTGCTCAAGACCGCGCACGAAGGAGATGAGGTGACCAAAATCACCAAGCGGGAGACGATCGAGGGGGAGCTCAGTCGCTTCCGGCTTTGCCAAGGGGAGGAGCCACAAGACATGTACAAACGCTTGAAGACCTTGGTGAACCAAGTGTGCAACCTCGGGAGCACCAAATGGGATGACCATGAGATGGTCAAGGTTATTCTAAGATCTCTCGTCTTTCTTAATCCCACACAAGTTCAATTAATTCGTGGTAATCCTAGATATACACTAATGTCTCCCGAGGAAGTAATAGGAAACTTTGTAAGCTTTGAGTTGATGATCAAAGGCTCAAAGAAAATCATCGAGCTAGATGGCCCCTCCACGTCCGAAGCACAACCGGTCGCATTCAAGGCAACGGAGGAGAAAAAGGAGGAGTCTACATCAAGTAGACAACCCATCGACGCCTCTAAGCTCGACAATGAGGAGATGGCGCTCATCATCAAAAGCTTCCGCCAAATCCTCAAACAAAGGAGGGGGAAGGACTACAAATCCCGCTCCAAGAAAGTGTGCTACAAGTGTGGTAAGCCCGGTCATTTCATTGCTAAATGTCCATTATCTAGTGATAGTGACAGGGGCGATGACAAGAAGGGAAAGAGGGGAGAAAAGAAGAGATACTACAAGAAGAAGGGCGGCGATGCCCATGTGTGTCGCGAGTGGGACTCCGACGAGAGCTCCTCCGACTCCTCATCCGACGAGGACGCCGCCAACATCGCCATCACCAAAGGGCTCCTCTTCCCCAACGTCGGCCACAAGTGCCTCATGGCAAAGGACGGCAAAAGGAAGAAGGTAAAATCAAAATCCTCCACTAAATATACATCCTCTAGTGATGAAGATCATTCTAGTGATGAGGAAGATAATTTGCGTACCCTTTTTGACAACCTTAACATGCAACAAAAAGAAAAATTAAATGAATTAATTAGTGCTATTCATGAGAAGGATGAACTCTTGGACACCCAAGAGGACTTCCTAATTAAGGAAAATAAGAAGCATGTTAAGGTTAAAAATGCTTACGCTCTAGAAGTAGAAAAATGTGAAAAACTATCTAGTGAGCTAAGCACTTGCCATGATACTATTGTCAACCTTAGAAATGAGAATGCTAGTCTAATAGCTAAGGTTGATTCAAATGTATGTGATGATTCAATTTCCAATCTTAGAGATGATAATGCTAATTTGCTTGCTAGGATTGAAAAATTGGATGATTCTCTTACTAGCCTTAGAAATGAAAATGAAAATTTGATTGCTAAGGCTAAAGACTTAGATGTTTGCAATGCTTTCATTTCCAATCTTAGAAGTGAAAATGATATTTTACATGCTAAGATTGTTGAACTAAAATCTTTCAAACCCTCTACATCTACCGTTGAGCATGTTTCTATTTGTAGTAGATGTAGAGACATTAATGTTGATGCTATTCATGATCACCTAGCTTTAATTAAGAAACAAAATGATCACATAGCTCAACTTAATGCCAAAATTAATGAGCATGACTTAGAAAATGAAAATTTTAAATTTGCTAGAAGCATGCTCTATAGTGGGAGACGCCCTGGCATCAAAGATGGCATTGGCTTCCAAAAGGGGGACAATGTCAAACTTAATGCCCCTCCTAAAAGATTGTCTAATTTTGTTAAGGGCAAGGCTCCCATGCCTCAGGATAACGAGGGTTACATTTTGTACCCTGCCGGTTATCCCGAGCATAAAATTAGGAGAATTCACTCTAGGAAGTCTCACTCTGGCCCTAATCATGCTTTTATGTATAAGGGTGAGACATCTAGCTCTAGGCAATCAACCCGTGCTAAATTGCCTAAGAAGAAAACTCATATTGCATCAAATGATTCCAACATTTCATTTAAAACTTTTGATGCATCTTATGTTTTGACTAACAAATCTGGCAAGGTAGTTGCCAAGTATGTTGGGGGCAAGCACAAGGGGTCAAAGGCTTGTGTTTGGGTACCCAAAGTTCTTGTATCTAATGTCAAAGGACCCAAAACCGTTTGGGTACCTAAAATCAAGAACTAAAATTGTTTTGTAGGTTTATGCATCCAGGGGCTCAAGTTGGATCATCGATAGCGGGTGCACAAACCACATGACAGGGGAGAAGAAGATATTCTCCTCCTATGAGAAAAACCAAGATCCCCAACGAGCTATCACATTCGAGGATGGAAACCAAGGTTTGGTGAAAGGATTGGGTAAAATTGCTATATCACCTGACCATTCCATTTCCAATGTTTTTCTTGTAGATTCTTTAGATTACAACTTGCTTTCAGTTTCGCAATTATGTAAAATAGGTTACAACTGTCTTTTTACGGATATAGGTGTTACTGTCTTTAGAAGAAGTGATGATTCAATGTCATTTAAGGGAGTGTTAGAGGGTCAGCTTTACTTAGTAGATTTTGATAGAGCTGAACTCGACACTTACTTAATTGCTAAGACTAACATGGGCTGGCTCTAGCATCGCCGACTAGCACATGTTGGAATGAAGAATCTTCACAAGCTTCTAAAGGGAGAACACATTTTGGGACTAACAAATGTTCATTTTGAGAAAGACAGGATTTGTAGCGCATGTCAGACAGGGAAGCAAGTTGGTGTTCATCATCCACACAAGAACATTATGACGACTGACAGGCCACTCGAGCTCCTACACATGGACCTATTCGGCCCGATTGCTTACATAAGCATCGGCGGGAGTAAGTACTGTCTAGTTATTGTGGATGATTATTCTCGCTTCACTTGGGTGTTCTTTTTGCAGGAAAAATCTCATACCCAAGGAACCTTAAAGGGATTCTTGAGACGGGCTCAAAACGAGTTCGGCTTAAGGATCAAGAAAATTAGAAGCGACAACGGGACGGAGTTCAAGAATTCTCAAATTGAAGGCTTCCTTGAGGAGGAGGGCATCAAGCATGAGTTCTCTTCTCCCTACACGCCACAACAAAATGGCGTAGTAGAGAGGAAGAATCGAACTCTATTGGACATGGCAAGGACCATGCTTGATGAGTACAAGACTTCGGATCGGTTTTGGGCGGAGGCGGTCAACACCGCTTGCTACGCCATAAACCGGCTATATCTACACCGAATCCTCAAGAAGACATCGTATGAACTCCTAACCGATAAAAAGCCCAATGTTTCATATTTTAGAGTCTTTGGTAGCAAATGCTTTATTCTTGTTAAAAGAGTTAGAAAATCTAAATTTGCTCCTAAGGCTGTAGAAGGCTTTTTACTAGGATATGATTCAAACACAAGGGCATATAGAGTCTTTAACAAGTCCTCTGGACTAGTTGAAGTTTCTTGTGACATTGTGTTTGATGAGACTAATGGCTCTCAAGTAGAGCAAGTTGATCTTGATGAGTTAGATGATGAAGAGGCTCCATGCATCGCGCTAAGGAACATGTCCATTGGGGATGTGTGTCCTAAAGAATCCGAAGAGCCTCCACAAGCACAAGATCAACCATCTTCCTCCATGCAAGCATCTTCACCAACTCAAAATGAGGATGAGGCTCAAGATAATGAAGGAGAAGATCAAGAAGTTAAGCCACCTCAAGAGGAGAGCAATGATCAAGGGGGAGATGCCCGTGATCAAGATGAGTAAGATGAACAAGTTCCAAGACCGCCACACCCAAGAGTCCACCAAGCAATCCAACGAGATCACCCCGTGAACACCATCCTCGGCGATATTCAAAAGGGGTAACTACTCGATCTCATGTTGCTCATTTTTGTGAACATTACTCTTTTGTTTCCTCTATTGAGCCACACAGGGTAGAGGAAGCACTTCAAGATTCGGATTGGGTGGTGGCAATGCAAGAGGAGCTCAATAACTTCACTAGGAATGAGATATGGCATTTAGTTCCACGTCCTAACCAAAATGTTGTAGGAACCAAGTGGGTTTTCCGCAACAAGCAAGATGAGCATGGTGTGGTGACAAGGAACAAAGCCCGACTTGTGGCCAAGGGATATTCACAAGTCGAAGGTTTGGATTTCGGTGAAACCTATGCACTCGTAGCTAGGCTTGAATCAATTCGCATATTACTTGCCTATGCTACTTACCATGGCTTTAAGCTTTACCAAATGGACGTGAAAAGTGCCTTCCTCAATGGACCAATCAAGGAAGAGGTCTATGTTGAGCAACCTCCTGGCTTTGAAGATAGTGAGTACCCTAATCACGTATATAAACTCTCTAAGGCGCTTTATGGGCTCAAGCAAGCCCCTAGAGCATGGTATGAATGCCTAAGAGATTTTCTTATCACTAATGGCTTCAAAGTCGGAAAAGCCGATCCTACCTTATTTACTAAAACTCTTGAAAATGATTTGTTCGTATGCCAAATTTATGTTGATGATATTATATTTGGGTCTACTAACGAATCTACATGTGAAGAATTTAGTAGGATCATGACACAGAAATTCGAGATGTCTATGATGGGGGAGTTGAAGTACTTCTTGGGATTTCAACTGAAGCAACTCCAAGAGGGCACCTTCATTAGCCAAACAAAGTATATTCAAGACATTCTAAACAAGTTTGGGATGAAGGATGCCAAGCCCATCAAGACACCCATGGGAACCAATGGGCATCTCGACCTCGACACGGGAGGTAAATCCATAGATCAAAAGGTATACCGGTCGATGATAGGCTCTTTACTCTATTTATGTGCTTCACGACCGGATATTATGCTTTCCGTATGCATGTGTGCAAGATTCAAAGCCGACCCTAAGGAAGCTCACCTTATGGCCGTAAAACGAATCTTGAGATGTTTAGTTTATACTCCTAAGTTTGGGCTTTGGTACCCTCGGGGATCCACATTCGATTTAATTGGTTATTCGGATGTCAATTGGGCGGGGTGTAAATTTAATAGAAAGAGCACATCAGGGACTTGCTAGTTCTTGGGAAGGTCCCTTGTGTCTTGGGCTTCAAAGAAGCAAAATTCAGTAGCTCTTTCTACCACCGAAGCCGAATATATTGTTGCAGGCCATTGTTGCGCGCAATTACTTTGGATGAGGCAAACCCTTAGGGACTATAGTTACAAATTAACCAAAGTTGTTCTTCTATGTGATAATGAGAGTGCAATCCGCATGGCGGATAATCCCATTGAGCATAGCCGCACTAAACACATAGTCATTCGGTATCATTTCTTAAGGGATCACTAACAAAAGGGAGATATCGAGATTGCATATATTAACACCAAGGAACAATTAGCCGATATCTTTACCAAGCCACTAGATGAACAAACTTTTAACAAACTTAGGCATGAGCTAAATATTCTTGATTCTAGGAATTTCTTTTAATATCTTGCACACATAGCTCTTTAATGTACCTTTGATCATATCTCTTTTATATGTTATGACTAATGTGTTTTTCAAGTGTATTTCAAACCAAGTCATAGATTGAAAGGGAATTGGAGTCTTCGGCGAAGACAAAGGCTTCCACTCCACTCCATCGAATCACTCACCCTTCGCCGTCGCTCCGAGCAACTCTCCAACTTTGGTATAATCTTCACTCATATTTTGTTCACCAAAGGGGGAGAAAATAGTTAAAAGGGCTTATATTTCACTCAAAGTATCCGTTTTTGGCGATTCATGCCAATGGGGGAGAAAGTATTAGCCCAAAGCAAAAGGACCGCACCACCACCAATTTTCAAAATTTTGAGTTAAGAAAAGGTTTTGAAATGAAGAATTTTTCAATTGATATCTTATTTTTGATAGAATTTTAAATTGGAACACCTCTTCAAAAAAACTAATATCTAAAACCCTCTTGAACACTAAAAGGAGGATTTTATTAAGGGGGAGTTTTGTTTAGTCAAAGGAAAAGCATTTGAAACAGGGGGAGAAAATTTCAAATCTTGAAAATGCTTCTCAAAATCTTATTCATTTACCTTTGACTATTTGCAAAAGGACTTTGAAAAGAATTTACAAAAGAATTTGCAAAAACAAAACATGTGGTGCAAGCGTGGTCCAAAATGTTAAAAATAAAGAAACAATCCATGCATATCTTATGAAAATATTTATTGGTTCAATTCTAAGTAACATTTGCACTTACATTATGCAAACTAGTTCAATTATTCACTTCTATATTTGCTTTGGTTTGTGTTGGCATCAATCACCAAAAAGGGGGAGATTGAAAGGGAAATAGGCTTACACATTTTCCTAAATTGATTTTGGTGGTTGAATTGCCCAACACAAATAATTGGACTAACTAGTTTGCTCTAGTCTATAAGTTTTACAGGTGCCAAAGGGTCACAATAAACCAATAAAAAGACCGAGAAAGGGTTCAAACAAAGAGAGCAAAAGACAACCCAAAAGGCACCCTGGTCTGGTGCACCGGACTGTCCGGTGTGCCACCGGACAGTGTCCGGTGCACCAGGGCACTCGACGCTGAACTCGCTACCTTCGGGAAAATGGGAGGCTGCTCCGCTATAATTCACCGGACTGTCCGGTGTGCCAGCGGAGCAACGGCTACTTCGCGCCAACGGTCGACTGACAACGCATTCAATGCGCTACAGTGCGCGCTAGAGTCAGAACAGCGCCAGACGGCGCACCGGACAGTCTACATGACCTGTCCGGTGCACCACCGGACAGCCCAGAGGCCCCACCTATCAGAGCTCTAATGGTCAGAACCCAACGGCCGGCTGACGTGGCGGGCGCACCGAACAGTGTCCGGTGGCGCACCGGACTGTCCGGTGCGCCATGTGATAGCAGCCTTCCAACGACCACATTTTGGTGGTTGGGGCTATAAATACCCCAACCACCCCACATTCAATTGCATCCAAGTTTTCCGCCTTCAACACATTACAAGAGCTATAGCATTCAATTCTAGACACAACAAAAGAGATCAAATCCTCTCCCAAGTCCGGAATCACTCCAAATCAAATAGTGACTAGAGAGAGCGACATTTGTGTTCATTTGAGCTCTTGCGCTTGGATTGCTTCTTTTCTTTCTCATTCTTCTTGTGATCAACTCAATTGTAACCGAGGCAAGAGACACCAATTGTGTGGTGGTCCTTGCAGGGACTTTGTGTCCCGTTTGATTGAGAAGAGAAGCTCACTCGGTCTAAGTGACCGTTTGAGAGAGGGAAAGGGTTGAAAGAGACCCGGTCTTTCTGACCACCTCAACGGGGAGTAGGTTTGCAAGAAACGAACCTCGGTAAAACAAATCATCGTGTCTCACTCTTTATTTGCTCATGATTTGTTTTTTGCCCTCTCTCTCGGACTCGTTTATATTTCTAACGCTAACCCGGCTTGTAGTTGTGCTTAAGTTTATAAATTTCAGATTCGCCCTATTCACCCCCCTCTAGGCGACTTTCAGGTAATCATATATAAAAAGATAATAGTATGTAAGATTCCAAAGATACGAGCATACCAAGACCAAGAGAATAGAAATTGTTGAAAGATAGCGATTGAACAACAGAATAGGAAAGGATATCAGAAGACAGGAAGATCATGGACATATAAACTAAAATGTTTAAATAGGAAGCAAAGATTCAGAGGTAAGTATTTGAATTAAGGGATAAGGGTATTGAAGAATTAAAGGATACATGTGTGTCAATACCAAGGGAATAGAGATCGCCAAATGGTAGCAATTTAACGAAGGAAGAGGATAGAATCCTAAAATACAAGAAGGTTATGGTTAGGGGCATCTACAAGGATGTTGCAAGCACAAGAGTGAGAGAAGATCTAATAGAATAGGTAGAGCATAGACAGTACTAACATAAAATATTTTAGCAAGGTAATACATAGGAGCATAACATAGAATTAGTCGAGGTGACTAATGTTTTGAAGCAACATCAAGGATGAGGTGAAGTAGTAGTCAATAAGTCCCTAAAACGACCAATGCTACTCTAGGTCAGCGGTCCTACAGTCAGCACGACTTTGATACCACTTATGTCACACCCGATTTTAGAAGGCAAACCAAATGTGAACCATGTACGTGACAAGATCAGAACTCACGTACATAGTGACTACATAAATGACTCATCATAGCACAATGCTTCGAATAAACAGAAAGAGTAAGTAATAATATTACAGACTAGAGTCATTAACATGATATAAATCAAAGTGCACATAATAGAAACGTACCCAACATAAATAAACCCACCACAAGCAGCTGACTAGGGGAGGTTGCTAGCCTAATCCTCAAACTCGTCGAAGTCCTGGAACTCCTGGAGGTCCACATCATCGCCTTCTCCTTATTTACCTGAGCATAGGTTGCTCCAAAGGCAACCTGGTGTTTTGTGAAAGCAAGAGTGAGTACACATCAACATACTCAGCAAATGTCCCGTTTGACTGAGGTGGACTAGCTTTATGTGGGGTTAGGCTCAAAGCAGTTGTTTTTAGTTCGTCAGGTATTTATTATTAGTAGAAGCCAAGTTTTAGCAATAAACAACCCATGGATCATTTCCTCATCGAGGAACATCATTATCATCACAGTAACCAAAACCCTAAATAGAACCATTGTATCTCGAACCATCTGTATCTCTAATAAATGGAGCTCCCAAGGCCGCTCTTAACTGTGAGCATTGTTGATATATCAGTTTCATAACATTCTACAGAGGTTGCGCACTTTACCTATGACTCGTGATTCCCTTTCTGCCCGAGGATTACGAATCATCATTGATCACTTCCAAGGTGAACTGGTAGCGTCTCACTATGTGGTTTTTCCCTAGAGTCCTCACTATGCGAATGTTGGAAATGACCACTGCATAGAGACCATCTGACGTACCTAAGCCTATACACTCCGTCCTCAGGAAAAAGTCATGGGAACAACGCATGTACCTAGATCCCTGAGTGAGAATATAAGAGCATAACAGATTCTTGCGTCCCCAATGACCAAAACCAGCACCCAACATAAGGCTTCCCTAATTAATTGGCCAAGGGCGTCCCATACCACCCTCATGGTTGTATTGTTTTCTCAGATGGTCATCCAACGAATAGGTCCTTACAGAGAAGTACTCGGGAAATAGCCTGAGCCACCTTTAGTATCATAAGCTTATAATCATAATCAGAATGTAAAGCATCGTTTTATAGTTGTATCTCATCATGTTCATTGATTAAAGTAGAGCACTAACTTAAAGCTAACCATAATAACCCAAAAGGTAATCAAGGACAAGGTAAATAGAAAGCTAGTTAATCCTTAGGTTTCAATTATGTGATGCGAGGAAATGAATTATCATGTGAATATGACATAAATGGGCCAGAGAACACTCGCCTTCACCAAGCGAGTGCTCAGGGTCTTCAACCTTGTAGATATTGAAGATCTTGATCACTTGGCCGCCAAAGCTTGATCGTTGATTCCTCGAAGCTCGGGAACAGATCATATTCTATTTGTGACATGCTGCAAACACGAACAGACACAAGCAAATAAACATATACATGCATAATAACATTACACCATACAAGAGAAAATATTATAAAAATAAGCAATACGAAATAGAGCTTGCATTGAGTTGCGAAGAAATGCAAGTCACTTCCTTTCATTGCACCATCTTGGATGGCTTGCTTCAATTGAGCAGCAACCTCCTTACGCACCGGGTCATTTTCATAGGATGAAATGTGTAACACCCAAAATCTCATTTAGAAAGTCTAGTAAAGTTCTCTAAGGATTTTGAGTTAGAATACCTTCCGAACAAAAAGATTTTTCTTACCTTTGAAGCTAAATCACCTAAAATAAACATATTACTCATAAAATTTAAATAAAATAACCTCTATATGAATTGGTAATCCCTTTGTTGAATTATATATTTTAAGTGCTCTCTTAAGAATTTTCTTTCACTAGAGATTATTTTTGGGTGTATGAATTGCATATTTAAAATTATTTGTTTAAATAGGATAACAAACAAATAAATTAATAAAACTATGTTGGGTTTTTTATCTGTGCATTTGATCTTAAGTTTGCAAACTTAAAACATAGTTGAAATTGCAATTGGAACCAAATTAGAAAAATAAAAAATAAAAAAATAGAATAGGGATGGCTCCCTGCATTTGGGCCTAAAGCCACATCCTCGGCCCACCCCCTCTCCCCACGCTAGTCGGCCCAAACTCCACACCGCACGCACGCACCGTATCACCGACCTGTGGACCCCGCGCACCAGCACTCCCTTCATCCACACGCTAGACACTACCATGCAGGGCCTGCCTTGTGCGGCCACTGGATGGCGGGGCCCGCTCGTCCGCAACTCCCGCTCGCGCCGAGCGATGAACTATCTCGCCGTGGGTGTCGCTGCCCCTAGCTGCTCGCAACAACCACCCTCTGTGCCTACAAAACCTGGCCCTCGTGGCCGTGCTCGCACTCACCTGAAGCCGCCACGCCCAGTGCTCATTGTCGGAGATCTAGCGGGGGAAAATTGGAAGCCACCGCTGCTCCCCGTGTCCGTTGTTGATCGGGTGTGGTTGTAGGGTCGCAGGTCGCTGGTGTTCGTCGGGGGTTGACGTACACCGGGAATGTCCTCCCAAGCGCGGACGTCAGGCTTTGGGGGAGGAATTTCTCGTCGGTGCTAGATGGCCGCATCAGATCGCTGTTCACCACGGGCACGTGACCCTGTGCCTCCATCTCAAGTTAGAAGTAAGTCCCTCGATTAACCTTGTCCTCCTGCTCGGGTTCCGCTAGTTGGGCTCTGGGTTGGGCTCGGGTCGCGGATGGCCATCTCCGGCGTGGGTCGCGGCCTCGGTGGGGTGCCGCCGCCGTCCTTAGGGCTGAGGGAAGGTGGAGGCTAGATGGTCGTTAGATCATGGTTGGACGGTTGCGATGAAATCAGTGTATCGATTCGGCTGGGCGTGCGCTAGCCATCGATCTCGAAATGGGAGGCCAGGATTAGAGCTTAGGTTATCCCTTCAGTTTGCCGATCTGGATCGCTGATTTAACGATGAATGGCTCTAATTTCATACCTGTTCGGAAATAGATCCGAGCCATGGATTAGGATCGAACGGATTAGGTTACAACTTGGTTCATTAAAATCTGAGCGTTGAACTTGGATCTGATGGACAACACTACGTACTGGTTCGTGTAACAAGAGATCTAATTCGGGGCACAAATTTCTAATCCCACGGCTAGGACGTCCCGATACTGAAAGTCACTTAGAGGGTGGTGAATAGGCGAAACCTGAAAATTAAACTTTGAACACGCACTAAGTCTGGGGTTAGCGTTAGAAATAAATCGGAGTGCGGAAGTTAGTTTTCATTGCTATGAGTTGCTCAATCAATGCGGATAACTTTGGGAGCCAACTTAAATCAATATAAGCAAGGAAACTTTAGAGAGAGATGAGAGGGGATAAACAAATCTAGTGGAAATCAATCACAAATGAACATGTCGATTTGTTTACCAAGGTTCGATTCCAAAGAACCTAGTCCCTGGTGAGGAGGCCACAAAGGTTGGGTCTATTACAACCCTTTCCCTCTCTCAATCGGTCACACAGACCGGTTGAGTACTTCTCCTTAATCACTTGGGTCACTAAGATCCCGCAAGTATCACCACACACTTAGGTTTCTCTTGCTAGCTTTACAAAGCACTTAGAAGAATTAGAATGGGAAGGAGAAAGCAATCTAAGAAACAAGTGTAACAAAAGAACACAAATGATACTCTCTCAAGTCTCTAAGCAATTGAGTTGATTTTGTAGCTTGGAGTGGATTGAATGCTTTGATTGTATCTTTGGAGTGTTTGCCTTTGCTCTTGTATTGAATGAGAAGTGTAGGAAGCTTGGATGGCTTGAATAGAGGTGTTTCGGGGTTATTTATAGTCTTTGCTCCAAACTTTGTAGAGTTCCCAACTTATATTCTTTGTTGGTTTGTGTTAAACTTTATGCACCTGAGATAAATGACAACTAGGCATACTAGTTAGTCCACATGGTTTGTGATGGACGTCAAACACCAAAACTGATTGTAGGAAATATTTAAAGTCATTTCCCTTTCAATCTCCCCCTTTTTGGTGATTTATGCCAACACAAACAAAAGCAAATATAAAGTGTAAAAATTTAACTAGCTTGCAATTGAGACAGAAGTGCATAAGTTGCTTAGAGTCAAACCAATTGAAATGATTTCTACATGTGTATGATTGTTTTCTTCTATTTTGACATTTTGGACCATATTTGCACCACTTGGGTTGTTTTTGCAATATTTTCAAATACTTATGCAAATAGCCAAATGTATAAGAATATGATTTTCAAAACACACTTTCAAGATATTGAAAATTCTCCCCTTGTTTCAAATGCTTTTCCTTTGACTAACTAAAAACTCCGTCTTAAGAAGTTCTCCCCTTGTTTCAAATGTTTTTCCTTTGACTAACTAAAAACTCCCCATTAAGAAGTCCTCCCCTTAGCTGTTCAAGAGGGTTTTTGCAATCGAAATAATTTCTTCCCCTTTGTGAAATAGTTTTTGAAAATTTTAAAATGAGTGGTGATGTGGTCCTTTTGCTTTGGGCTTATTAATTCTCCCCCTTTGGCATTAATCGCCAAAAACGAAGAACCATGAGAGGCCACTTTGAATTCTCCCCCTTGGGGTCTATTTTCTCCCCCTTTGGGAAATAAGATATGAGTGAAAGTTTATACCAATTTGAAGTTTATGAGTAAGGCAAAGGATAAGTGGTACCGATAGAGTTGGAGTGGAAGTCTTGCCTTTGCCGAATATTCCATTTCCCTTTCAATCTAAGACTAATCATAGAGATACTCATAGTAGCACATTAGTCTTAGCTTTGGCACAAGACGAATAAGAAATATGCATTTGTACCAAATGAAATAGGCATGATTAAGGTATACAAATGAGCAATGTGAGCAAGATTTTAATCTAAGTTCCGAGAATCTAGGATACTTAGCTCATTCCTAAGTTTGCTAAAAATCTTTTCATCTAGTGGCTTGGTAAAGATATCGACTAATTGGTTGTGGGTGCTAACATAAGGGATTTCGATATCCCCCTTTTGTTGGTGATTTCTCAAAAAGTGATACCAGATGTCTATGTGCTTAGTGCGGCTATGTTCAACGGGATTATCCGACATGCGGATTGCACTCTCATTATCACATAGAAGAGGGACTTTGCTCAATTTGTAGCCATAGTCCCTAAGTGTTTGCCTCATCCAAAGTAATTGTGCACAACAATGTCCTGCAACAATATACTCGGCTTCGGTGGTGGATAGAGCTATTGAGTTTTGTTTCTTTGAAGCCCAGGACACCAGGGATCTCCCCAGAAACTGACAAGTCCCTGATGTGCTCTTCCTATCAATTTTACATCCAACGTAATCGGCATCGGAATACCCAATTAAATCAAAGGTAGATCCCTTGGGGTACCAAAGCCCAAACTTAGGAGTATAAACTAAATATCTCATGATTCTTTTCACGGCCCTAAGGTGAACTTCTTTAGGATTTTCCTGGAACCTTGCACACATGCATACAAAAAGCATAATATCCGGTCGTGAAGCACATAAATAGAGTAAAGAACCTATCATCGACCGGTATACCTTTTGATCTACGGATTTACCTCCCGTGTCGAGGTCGAGATGCCATTTGTTCCCATGGGTGTCTTGATGGGTTTGGCATTCTTCATTCCAAACTTCTTGAGTATATCCTGAATGTACTTAGTTTGGCTGATTAAGGTGCCCTCTTGGAATTGCTTGATTTGAAATCCAAGGAAATACTTCAACTCCCCCATCATAGACATCTCGAATTTTTGTATTATTATCCTACTAAACTCTTCACCAGATGACTTGTTAGTAGACCCAAATATAATATCATCAACATAAGTTTGGCATATAAACAAGTCTTTAGCAATTGTTTTAGTGAAGAGAGTAGGGTCAGCTTTACCAACTTTGAAGTCATTAGTGATAAGAAAGTCTCTCAGGCATTCATATCATGCTCTTGGGACTTGTTTGAGCCCATAAAGCGCCTTTGAGAGCTTATAAACATGAGAAAGGTACTCACTATCTTCAAAGCCGGGAGGTTGCTCAACATATACCTCTTCCTTGATAGGGCCATTGAGGAAGGCACTCTTTACGTCCATTTGATACAACTTAAAGTCATGGTAAGTAGCATAGGCAAGTAATATAAGAATTGACTCAAGCCTAGCTACGGGTGCATAGGTTTCATCGAAATCCAAACCTTCGACTTGTGAATAGCCTTTTGCAACAAGTCATGCTTTGTTCCTTGTCACCACACCATGCTCATCTTGTTTGTTGCGGAATACCCACTTGGTACCTACAACATTTTGGTTGGGACGTGGAACTAAATGCCATACCTCATTCATCGTGAAATTGTTGAGCTCCTCTTGCATTGCCACCACCCAATCCGGATATCTTAGTGCATCATCTATCCTGTATGGCTCAATAGAAGACACAAAAGAGTAATGTTCACAAAAATGAGCAACACAAGATCTTGTGGTTACCCCATTGTGAATGTCACCAAGAATGGAGTTGATGGGGTGATCTCTTTGAATTCCTTGGTGGACTTTTTGGTGTGGCGGTCTTTGATCTTGGATCTCTTGATCATCTTCCTTGTCTTTATCCTCTTCATCTCCCCCTTGATCAATGTCCTCCTCTTGAGGTGACTCATCGTCTTGATCATCATCCTCTTCTTCTTGAGCCAGTTCCTCATCTTGGGTTGGTGGAGATGCTTGTATGGAAAATGACGGTTGATCTTGTGCTTGTGTAGGCTCCTCGGATTCTTTTGGACACACATCCCCAATGGACATTGTTGGGGCGAAGGCGAAGACGCCACCCTTCGCTCGATGCCTTCGCCAGCCTCGCTGCACCAACGGAGACAAGACGACTGGCGGACTTACTCTTCGTCCCACGCGCTGCCGGACGAAGGCCTGTGACGAGGTCATCCCATCTCGCGGCCTCGTCCAACATGGAGGCCCACGTGTGATCCGGCCCATTGTAACAGGCCCTGCGTGGCCGCTGCGCATTACGGGCCTAATTTGTAAAGGTCTCTCTGTAATTACAGTCTGTAACCCTGCTTTATGGGAATATTCCGGGGATAACCTAGGCGCTTGAGGGCACATGCGTCCTTAACTCAGGACGCTGGGCACTCAGATACCTATAAATACCCCCGCACAGTGCCCTTGAGAGGCTAGATTAACTGAGCTTTTGCCATCTCGAATTGAAACCTTGTTTATGTTGCTCTCACTCCCCCGTTGGATCATCTTGCTCGGGAGAGCAAGTTCCAACATTTGGCGCCCACCGTTCGTGCTACGGAAAAACCACCCGCGATGGCACCCAAGAGAGCTAGCTCGAAGGCTGACGAGGCTACGAAGGCAGCACTGCTGGCCGAGAAAAAGGGCAAGGCCCTCGTCGACACCACCCACCAAGAGGCCACCGAAGACGACGCTCTCAGCAAGAGGCAGCGCAACGAACAACCCACTCCCGAAGGCAGTCTCCGCACCTGCAGCTTTGGAGGACAACCACAACTTCCCCCCAGGCTTCGCTCCACCGGAGGGCGCGGACGTCATCGAGGACGGCGAAGTCATCGACGTCTCAGCGGAGGAGCAGCTACAGCTGCGCGCCTTGCGCATCAAGAACCGCAACCTCCAGAAGCAAAAAGAAATCCTTGAGGCCAAGCGCCAACATGTGTCTGCACAAGCTAAGGTGCGACAGATGATACGCGACGAAGAGCAGAAGGCCCTGGAGCTCGAACAAGAGATTGCGCTCATGCAGCGCGAAGGCCACCTCGGCCTGCAACACGGCCCTCCCCTGCAGCAGCGCGCACAAGTCGAAGACCTGTACTTCCCTCAGCATGGCCACACCATCCCACACGCCGCGGCATTCTAAGGTGTCAACTACCTTGACGAGCGAAGTCCTCTGGCACCACACCTGCAAGTGTCACCATGGCCTGCCAACTTCAGGGCAGGGACTTATCCCAAGTACAACGGCAGCACTGACCCGGCACAGTACATCATGAGTTATCAGGTTGTCGTTGCATCATCCGGAGGGGACGACGCCACCATGGCCAAGTCATTCATCATCACCCTCGAAGGCCCAGCCCTCACCTGGTACACCACGTTGCCCCCACTGTCCATCGACTCCTAGAGAAGTCTCCGGGACAAATTCTTTCTCAACTTCCAAGGGTACCGCCCAGACACCGACGCCTTGGCTGAGCTTTCACTCTACAAGCAGATGGAAAAAGAGACTCTGCGGGAGTACTACCGCAAGTTTCTGACCCTCAAGTCGCAACTGCCTTCGATCGATGACCAGATTGCCATCCACTACGCCATCAACGGCCTTCGGGCCGGCGTCCTTTACAGCCACTGCATCAGGGATCCGCCCAAGAACCTCTAGGAGCTGTATCAGCTATTTGAAAAATACGCCAGATCCGAGGAGCTCCACCAGCGCAAAGTCGAGTCTCAGAGGAAACCCAAAGACACTCCACAGCCCAGCCGCACGTGGACGACGACCTCGCAGGCAGACTCCGGTCGGGGCAGCCGCAATCAGCAACAGGTACACAACATCGCCAACTAGAGCCCCGCTGGCGAAGCCTCTCGCCGCTAGGAGCATCCCCCTAGGGCCGTGGAAACGAAACTCGCGGTCGGGGTCGGGGACGCGCGCAGCAGCCGCGCAGATTTTACTGCCTGTTCCACGGCGAAGATTGCGCCCACCCTACAAGAGACTGCCCAGAAACGAAGGCAACCAGAGACAGGATGGCACGAACGCAACTAGCCGATAACCCTAGAGTTGTCGCGCACACATACCAGCAACCCCTTCAGCCATACAACCACGGCCCCGCTCCGCACCCACCGCACCACGCATACCAACACCACCAGGAGGTACAAATCGTACCTCCCCCACCCCCACCCCACACCAGCAACAGCAAAACATCCACCACCACAACCACCCCAAGCCCCAAAGCAAGAAGACTTCACCGATCAACCGTATCGCGGAGTCATTCACATGATCACTGGGGGGTCCAGCGCAGACTTCAACACAAAGCGGCAGAAGAGGGACCATTACTGCAGCGTCAACCACGTCGCCGTCACCGGTCCAGTCGTGCAGACAAAGTGGTCCCATGTACCATTGACCTTCGACGCCCGCGACGTCGACCTGCGTAGCGCACCACACATCGACGCCATGGTTATCAACTGCAGCATGGCAGGATGGGATCTGCACAAAGTCTTAGTCGACAATGGCAGCCAGGCAGATATCATTTTCCTCCATGCCTTCGATCGCATGGGCATAAGCCACAATCTGCTCAAGCCTTCGGACAACCCGTTGTACGGCTTCGGCGGCAAGGGCACCTTTCCTGTCGGCAAAATAGAGTTACCTCTCTCCTTCGGTGTAGCACCCAATGCCCGAAGTGAGCAAGTCACATTCGACATCGTCGACATGGTGTACCCGTACAATGCCATAATGGGCCGGGGCTCCATCAACAAGTTCGAGGCAGCCATTCACAGTCTTTATCTGTGCATGAAGATCCCAAGTCCGCAAGGCGCCATCACAGTCTACGGCAACCAGTAGGCTGTGTGTAACATAGAAAGAGACTTCGTTCCCAGGCAAAGAAACGTACACTGCCTCACGGCCCAGCGCGAGGTCCCCGAATCTGCCAGCCCAACCGCCAAAGAACATGACAAAGCACAGCTGCAAAGCAACGACGGGACCAAGACTGTCCCCCTCGACAAGGCGACACCCAAGCAAACTGTCACCATCAGCGAAGACCTCACTTCGCATGACGAGGAGAGACTCCTGTGTTGTCTGTCCAAGAATAAAGACGTCTTCGCCTGGTCCGCCCTCGACCTGGTCGGAGTCAGTCGCTCCATCATCGAGCACAGCTTGGGAATTGACCCTTCAGTAAGGCCGAAGAAACAGCGGCTGCGCAAGATGTCCGACGAGAAGACAGAGGCCGCCAAGGCTGAGGTACATCGCCTGCTTGAGGCCAGATTTATCGAGCCAATCGCCTACCCTACATGGTGTTGGAGCGAAGGCAGAAACGCCACCCTTCGCCCGAAGTCTCCACCGCTTAGCCCCTGCCCTGAGTCAAAGCAGGCAGGGACACCCTTCGCTTCATCGGCACCAGAGACAACATGGAGACCCTTCGCTCGATTCGGCACCAGACGAAGGCCTGCGGCAACGCCTCCCCACGGCGCGGCCTCGGTCAGCTCCGAGGCCCACACGAGATCAGGCCCATTGTAACGGGCCCTGCGTGGCCGCGTTTGTGTTACGGGCCTAATGTGTAAAGGTGTACTTGTAATTACAGCTTGTAACCCCGCTTTATGGGAATATTCTGGGGATAAACTAGGTACCTGAGGGCACATGCGTCCTTAACGCAAGGCGCCGTGCACTCGGATACCTATAAATACCCCCGCACAGTGCCCGTGAGAGGCCAGATTAACAGAGCTTTTGCCATCACGCGCGAGTGCCCTGTTGCCATCACCATTCACCCGTGTTGGATCTCCTTGCTGTCGAGAGACAGTCCCAACATTTGGCGCCCACCGTTCGTGCTACGAGACAACCACCCGCGATGGCACCCAAGAGAGCTAACCCGAAGGCTGACGAGGCGGCGAAGGCAGCACTGCTCGCCGCAAGAAAGGGCAAGGCCCTCGCCCTCACCCAATCCACCCACCAAGAGGCCACTGAAGACGACACCCTCCGCACCTGCAACCCTGAGGGACAACCCTCAGGCTTCGCACCTCCCTCAGGCTTCGCACCTCCCCCAGGCTTCGCACCTCCCTCAGGCTTCGCACCACCGGAGGGCGCGGACCTCGCCAAGGACGGTGAGGTCCTCGGCATCTCCGCAGAAGAACAGCTACAGCTGCGCGCTCTGCGCCTCAAGAACCGCAACCTCCAGAGGCAGAAGGAGATATTGGAGGCCAAGCGCCAGCGTGTGTCCGCACTCGCCAAAGTGCGGCAGATGATACGCGACGAAGAGCACAAGGCCCAGGAACTCGAGCGGGAGATCGCGCTGATGCAGCGCGAAGGCCACCTCGGCCCGCAGCACGAGTCATCCCTCTAGCAGCGCGCACAAAACGAAGACACGCGCGAAGGCCACCCCGGCCTGCAGCATGAGCCACCCCTGCAACACCGCGCGCAACCGGAGGACCCGCGTTTACCCCAGCGCGACTTCACTTTCCCGCACGCCGCGCCATTCCAAGGGGTCAATTATCTCGATGAGCGAAGTCCCCTGGCGCCTCACCTGCAAGTGACGCCGTGGCCAGCTAACTTCCGGGCTGGGACCTACCCCAAGTACAACGGCAGCACCGACCCGGCCCAATACATAATGAGTTACCAGGTCGCCGTCGCATCGTCCGGGGGGGACGACGCCACAATGGCGAAGTCCTTCATCATCGCCCTCGAGGGCCCCGCGCTCACCTGGTTCACCAGGTTGCCTCCGCTGTCCATCGATTCCTGGAGAAGTCTCCGGGACAAGTTCCTCCTCAACTTCCAAGGGTACCGCCCGGACACCGACGCCCTGGCCGAGCTCTCGCTCTGCAAGCAGCTAGAGAGGGAGACCCTGAGGGAATATTACCGCAAATTCCTCACACTCAAGTCACAGCTACCCTCAGTCGATGACCAGATTGCCATCCACTATGCTATCAGTGGTCTTCGCGCTGGCGTCCTTTACAGCCACTGCATCAGAGACCCGCCGAAGAACCTCCAAGAGTTGTACCAGCTGTTTGAAAAGTATGCCAGATCCGAGGAGCTCCACCAGCGCAAGATTGAGTCCCAGCGGAAGCCAAAAGACGCTCCACAGTCCAGCCGCACGTGGACAAGAACTCCGCAACCAGACTCCGGTCGAGATGGCCGCGGTCAGCCGCAAGTGCACAACATTGCCAACCAGCAGCCGGCCGCTGACCCCCTTCGCCGCCAGGAATATCCCCCCCAGGGCCGCGGAAGTGGAACTCGCGGCAGGGGCCGAGGGCGTGCGCAGCCACCCCCTCCACCGCGCCGATTTTACTGCCTTTTCCATGGCGAAGACTGCGCCCACCCAACCAAAGACTGCCCCGAAGTGAAGGCCACCAGAGACAGAATGGCGAGGGCGCAGCCAGCCGACAACCCCAGAATTGTCGCGCATAACTACCAGCCACCCCCTCCACCATATATCCACGCTCCCGCCCCGCATCCACCGCACCACGCTTACCAACATCATCAGGAAGTACAAATCGTACATCCTCCGCCTCCACCACCACACCAGCAACAACAAAACATCCCCAACGCCCCAAAGCAGGAGGACTTCGCCGATCAACCTTATCGCGGAGTCATTCACATGATAACTGGGGGGTCCAGCACCGACTTCGACACCAAGCGGCAGAAGCGGGACCACTACCGCAGCATAAACCATGTAGCCGTCACGGGCCCAGTTGTACAGACAAAGTGGTCCCACGTACCGCTCACCTTCGACGCACGGGACGTCGATTTGCGCAGCGCCCCCCACTGCGATGCCATGGTCATCAATTGCAGCGTGGCAGGCTGGGACCTACACAAGGTCCTCGTTGACAACGGCAGCCAGGCAGACATCATCTTCCTCCACGCCTTCGATCGCATGGGCATCAGCCACAGCCTGCTTAAGCCTTTGGACAACCCGTTGTATGGCTTCGGCGGCAAAGGCACCTTCCCCGTCGGCAAAATAGAGTTGCCCCTCTCCTTCGGTGTAGCACCCAATGCCCGAAGTGAGCAAGTAACTTTTGACATTGTGGATATGGTATATCCATACAACGCCATCATGGGACGGGGCTCCATCAATAAGTTTGAAGCTGCCATCCACGGACTGTATTTGTGCATGAAGATACCATGCCCGCTAGGCGTAATTACAGTCCGCGGTGACCAGCAAACAGTGCGCAACATAGAGCGGGACTTCGTGCCCAGGCAGAGGAACGTGCACTGTCTCACGACACAGTGCGAGGTCCCTGCGCCCGCCAGCCCAACTGACAAGCAGCACGACAGGGCTCAGTTGCAGAGTCAGGATGGGACCAAGATTGTCCCCCTCGATCAGGCCACGCCCAAGCAGACAGTCACTATCAGCGAAGACCTTACTTCGCATGAAGAAGAGAAGCTCCTCTGCTGCCTGGCCAAGAATAAAGATGTCTTCGCCTGGTCCGCCCTCGACCTGGTCGGAGTCAGCCGATCCATAATCGAGCACAGTTTGGGAATCGACCCCTCGGTGCGACCAAGAAAGCAAAAGCTTCGCAAAATGTCCGATGAAAAGACAGAGGCCGCCAAGGCGGAGGTGCACCGCCTCCTAGAGGCTAAATTCATTGAGCCAGTGGCTTACCCCACATGGCTCTCCAATGTTGTAATGGTGCAGAAAAAAGCGGGAAATGGCGGATGTGCATAGACTTCACCTGTCTCAATAAGGCCTGCCCAAAAGACAATTTCCCGTTGCCACGGATCGACAAAATAGTCGATAGCGCGGCCGGATGCGAGGTCCTGTCTCTCCTCGACTGCTTCTCCGGCTATCACCAGATATACATGAAGGAGGAAGACAAGGCCAGCACCAGCTTTATAACACCCTTCGGCACTTATTGCTTCGTCAGAATGCCGGAGGGTCTCAAGAATGCCGGGTCCACCTTCTCCAGACTCACCAAAATAGTACTCGAAGGGCAGGTCGGCAGAAATATATTTACATATGTGGACGACATCGTCGTCGCTAGCAAAAATAAGGAGGACCATCTCGCCGACCTGGCCGAGACATTCGCAAACATGCGAGACGCACGACTCCGCTTAAACCCGGAAAAGTGCGTTTTCGGTGTTCGCCAGGGCAAGATATTGGGCTACCTGGTGTCGCACCGCGGCATCGAGGCCAACCCAACCAAGATCCAGGCCATCATCGACATGTCGCCTCCGCAGTCCACCAGGGATGTCCAGCGTCTGACAGGCAGATTGGCCGCTCTCAACAGATTCATTTCCAGGTTGGCCGAGCGAAGTCTTCCTTTCCTCAAAACTCTCCGCGGCGCAAAAGACTTCGCTTGGGGGCCGGAGCAAGCAGCGGCCTTCGCCTCATTAAAACAGTACTTAATGGAGCTGGCCACCCTCACGAGCCCCGACTCCTCGCTCCCCTTATTGCTCTATGTCGCGGCTTCGCCGCACGCGGTCAGCGCGGCACTAGTGCAGGAGCAGACAGTCGAAGGCGCTGTCAGACAGTGCCCTGTTTATTACGTCTCCGAGGTCCTGACACCGTCCAAATGCAACATGACAGAGCTGGAGAAGATCGCCTACGCAGTCGTTATGTCCTCGCGCAAGCTGCGCCATTATTTTGAAGCATTCAAGGTCCGCGTCACCTCAGACAGGGGGCTCGGCGAACTGTTTAGAAACCCGGAGGCATCGGTGAGGATCGCCAAGTGGGCAGCCGAACTCTCCGGCTACCACATCAGCTTTGAGCCCAGGACAGCCATCAAATCACAAGTCCTGGCAGACTTCGTCGTCGACTGGACCGGGCCAGTAACACAGCCGGACCCGACCACAGAGAAGGTCTGGACGATCCACTGCGACGGCGCATGGTGCCATGCGGGGGCAGGCGTCGCCGCAATCATAACCTCACCAGTCGGGGTCAAGCACAGATATGCAGCACGACTCAGCTTCAATCTGGACTCCGACAGATGCACAAATAATATAGCAGAGTACGAAGCAGTTATCCTCGGCCTCCGCAAGCTAAGGGCCCTCGGAGTCACCACTTGCATCATCAAAACAGACTCCAAGGTAGTTGCCGGCCAGGTCGAAAAAGACTATGCAGCCAAGGACCCCGCACTCATGCAATACCTCGCGGCCATCCGAAGTCTCGAGAGGCAGTTCAAGGGGTTCACCGTGCAGCATGTGGACCGGGCCAAGAACGAGGAGGCCGACGCATTGGCCAAGGCCGCGGCCAGGGGCGACACTCTGCCCTCCGACGTGTTCTTCCACGTCATCGGCACACCAGCAGTCCGGAGCCCCGAAGGGCTCCAAATAACCAATGACAGCGAGGGCCACCGTACAGTCAACCTCATCATGACCGAAGACTGGCGCGCACCCATAACCCTGTTCCTGCAGGGGTATTATCACCCAGCCGACATCAGTGAGGCCAAGCGCCTCAGACATCGAAGCCGAGACTTCGCTCTGATTGAAGGCCAACTCTATAAAAAAGGGGTCAGTCAACCAATGCTTAAGTGCGTCACCGAGGCCGAAGGCATGCAGATTCTACGTGAAGTCCACAGTGGCACGTGCGGCTCGCACGCGGGGCCGAGGGCCCTAGCTGCTAAGGTGATCCGCCAGGGTTTTTACTGGCCCGCAATGATTTGCGCTGCGAATCGGGTCACTCGGTCCTGCGAAGCCTGCCAGAAGTTCTCTCCTCGGTCAGGTGGCCCTTCGCAGTATACAAAGCTGATCGCCCACACATGGCCTCTCCAGCGCTGGGGTCTCGACATTGTTGGACCCTTGCCCACCGCTCAGGGGAACCTTAAGTTCGCCTTCGTCGCGGTCGAGTACTTCACCAAATGGATCGAGGCACGGGCTGTCTCCACAATAACATCAAAGACTGCCCAAAAATTCTTCTGGCAGAACATCGTTTGCCGCTTCGGAGTACCGTCCGAATTAACAGTCGACAACGGCAAGCAGTTTGATAACCAAGGCTTCAAGGATTTTTGTTTCTCCATTGGCACCAAGCTTGCCTTCGCCTCAGTCTATCATCCGCAGTCCAACGGGGTCGTGGAGCGCGCCAACGGAAAAATCTTCACAGCTATCAAAAAAATGCTCCTCGATGAAAAAAAGGGCAGATGGAGCGATTTTTTACCCGAGGCAGTCTGGGCACTAAACACAACTGAGTGCAGGGCGACCGGATTCACTCCCTTCCGTCTTTTATACGGATCGGAGGCCATGACCCCGCAAGAAATAAAGCACGGGTCCCCGCGAACAGTCCCGTCGGCCGTCCCAGATGTGGACGAACCAACTTCAAAGGATCTCATCGACGGAGACCGTGTCTTCGCCCTACAGGCCCTGAACAAGTATCAAGCCCAGACCAAAGCATGGCGCGATCATTCAGTCACCCCGAGGGAGTTCAGCGAGGGGGACCTCGTACTCATTCGGACAGCTCGAACGGAGTCCAAGGGCAAGCTGGAGCCCAGGTGGGAGGGCCCTTTCATCGTCAAGACAAAAGCTTCCCCCAGCGCTTACAGGCTCACAACGCCAACCGGCGAGGACCTGGAGCACTCCTGGAACATTGACAACCTCCGCAAATTTTTTGTTTGATTCCTCAGGGCTGTCTTCGCCCTTGTAATTCGCAAAAACAATCTTGCACCGGCCCGCACTCTTTTCCTCCCGGGGGGTGAGGTTTTTAACGAGGCGGAGCCATGTAATATATGCGTAAAAAATCCCCCGCAAAAAGACATGCGTCGAAAAAGACCGCGATGACGGTCTTCGACATTCGACCACCACGAGGTCACCGCGAGGCTAAGCGCTAGCTACCCTCGCGTGCGACAAATCCGCGCAAAAGTCGCCTAAGGGTGCAGCCGGATTAGCACAACAAGTGCGAAAAAAAAAATCTAAGTCTATCGCGAAGACTATCCGCGCAAAAGTCGCCTAAGGGTGCAGCCGGATTAGCACACCAAGTGCGAAAAAAATCTAAGTCTATCGCGAAGACTATCCGCGCAAAAGTCGCCTAAGGGTGCAGCCGGATTAGCACACCAAGTGCGAAAAAAATCTAAGTCTATCGCGAAGACTATCCGCGCAAAAGTCGCCTAAGGGTGCAGCCGGATTAGCACACCAAGTGCGAAAAAAATCTAAGTCTATCGCGAAGACTATCCGCGCAAAAGTCGCCTAAGGGTGCAGCCGGATTAGCACACCAAGTGCGAAAAAAATCTAAGTCTATCGCGAAGACTATCCGCGCAAAAGTCGCCTAAGGGTGCAGCCGGATTAGCACACCAAGTGCGAAAAAAATCTAAGTCTATCGCGAAGACTATCCGCGCAAAAGTCGCCTAAGGGTGCAGCCGGATTAGCACAACAAGTGCGAAAAAAATCTAAGTCTATCGCGAAGACTATCCGCGCAAAAGTCGCCTAAGGGTGCAGCCGGATTAGCACAACAAGTGTGAAAAAAATCTAAGTCTATCGCGAAGACTATCCGCGCAAAAGTCGCCTAAGGGTGCAGCCGGATTAGCACAACAAGTGCGAAAAAAAAATCTAAGTCTATCGCGAAGACTATCCGCGCAAAAGTCGCCTAAGGGTGCAGCCGGATTAGCACAACAAGTGCGGAAAAATCTGAGTCTATCGCGAAGGCTATCCGTGCAGAAGTCGCTTAAAAGCGCAGCCGGATCAGCACAACAAGTGCGAAAAAACCGAAGACTATCTATGCAGAAGACACCTAAGGGTACACCTGGACTAGCACAACAACGGCCGAAACGACAACATCAAACCATCCACACCAAGACCAACTATAATCAAGCCAACACAGCGCAGCAAAACAAATCAGTAAGTACAAAACGCCTTCGCACACACACATGCACGCGAGGGCACACAATTCCACCATACAAGCCTCGACGTACACAAGCGAGGGCACCACACTCTACATCGGCTCAACCTTAGGAATAATTCCCATCTCCCTATAATTAAATAGCATTATCCTGAGCTCCTCACCCGCAAAAAGCCTTCGCAGTTCCCCTTCACCTACACCCTCGGCGGTCGGCAGGGACAACAGTTCCTGCCGACCAGCCCCACTCACACGAAGCAGAGCCCGCTCCTCCGCGCTAACCCTACGTTTTGCAACCGCCCTTCGTCGACGGTGCCCAGTGCTAGGGCCTGGCACGTCCGACGCGTCCGCGGCGTGTGGCGAAGCCTCCACCGCAGCCACGTCCAAAGCCGCAAAATAATCCAAATTCTCCTCCGACGACTCCTCAGTCCACTCAACCGAGCTCCCGGAGTCGGCAAAATCCAAAAACTCAGATGCAGACCCACTATATTCATTACCACCTTCCGCGGTCGAAGCCGCCAAAAACTCAGTAGCAGCGGTTGCGTGCGCAGGCCCAAAATCTTGAACCTGCGCAGCAACCAAAATTCAGTACAACATCCAAAAATCCTCAACCCTAAACAACCACTATGCCACCTGCGAGGGCCCTGACGCTGCGGGGGCCTCCGCCGTTGGCTCCGATGCCACCTCCGCCTTTGTTTCCACCGCCTCCGCCGCCGGATCTTCGACGGTCGGCGCAGCTGCTGCGAGGGCATCGGGAGCGCCTTCGGCCACCTTCAGGGGCAGGTCTTCCACTGTCGCAGCAGATGTGGGGGCGCCTGGTGCGTCCTCCATGGTCTCCGGGGTCGGCTCCGGGTCAGGCAGGGCGTCGTTCAGTGCTCCGAAGTCGTCCACCCGCTCGCCTCGCTCCGCCTAAAACAAAACACACAAAAAGTCAGCAAACACACGCACAGACCACATTCAGCAAACGCAGAACAAACGACAACGTTACCTGAGCCCTCGCAGCCTCGGCCCGCTCCCTGACCACTTCACCACCATACAGACCCCACATCCGGTCATAGAGGGCGCCGGCGGACTCCTTCACCACGGGGTCTTCGACCTTATAGATGTCTCGCCCAAAATCTTCATCTGCCTGGTCGAAGGCCTCATAGTGTCGGCACCCTTCGCGAGAGAGTGCGTTCATCGCCCCCTCGCAGGTGACCAGGGAGGCGAACGACATTAATCCCCCCAGGACGGTGGGGAGCTCCCGCAGCTCCTCTTGCACCCATTCCAAACAGCGAAGCCCGGCCTCTCGCTCCGGCACCACGAAGTCACCGGTCCGCGCACCCAGCTCGCGATATGTGGCCATAAGCTGTGTGCGCGTCCGTTCGGCCTCCGTTCGCACCGCGGCTTCGGCCCCCTTCGCGCGGCTCTCCAGAGCGGTGAGCCGCCCCCGCAGGTCTTCGGCGAGATCCTTGGCAAGATTGGCTTCCGCCCATGCCAGCCTAGCCTCCGCCTGCGCGGCCTGCTCCTTGGCGATGGCCTCGTTGGTCTCCCTCCTCTCCCCCGCCAGCTGGCGCCGGAGGTCAGCCTTTTCCTCCTCCAGGGCGGCCACCTTATCCGCCAGTTTACGACACTTGCTGTCGGAGGCAGACTTCTCACGGACAGCGTCAGCATGTTGCGTCCGAAGTCCCTCGACTTCGGCAGATAAGGCTGCCATAAGTGCCCCCGACGCAGTACGGCTGGTGAAGTCAGCCACCTGCAGAGCACACGTAAGGCCTTGGCCGTAAAAAAAAAAAGAAAAGCTCCGCGGACCTGACTCAGCGCCTCCGTCGCCTGACTCAGCGCCTCCGTCACTCCTTTCAGCCGGCGGGTCGCCGCGCCAGCCTCGTCTCTGACCAACGCGAGGGCCGACACCTCGCCTCCGGCGCCAAGGGTCCCGCCCCTCGCCTTCGACGACAGCGCAGCCGTCGCGATTGCCCCGGCAGGCACAGCTATAGCAAGCCGGCCTTCGTCCGACCCTGCAACGCATCAACGATCAAAAAAAAAAGCGGCCGGGTGACTTACCCCCAAGATAATCGTCCACACTAATGTCCGTGCCGAAGTCGGCAACGCGTTTGCCCGGCGGCGGCAACGTTCGGGCCGCCTTCGAAGCCTCCGCCACTCCGCTGGCCGGCGGCACCACCTTCGTCAGCTTGGAGACTCCGGCGCCCGCCGTTGTCTCCGGCGCCTTGCTGGGTGCAGAGGCGCCCGCCTTCGCCGGCAACGGCGGCTTGCCTCCGCTGGAGGCCGCAGCCTTCGCCGTCCCCCGCTGCCTTTTCGGCCGGGCCTCGTGAATCCTGACGGTCGCCTGGCGTTTTTTGCGCCGCCCCTTGGCGATCCTTGTCCATCACTGCCCACACAACAGCACCGATATTTCGCCCGTAAGGAAAAACTCTCCACTGACGAGCCATACGAGATGTAAAACAGTCTTCCTCAGCCGCGCAGGGGACAGGAACATTTCTAGGCCAGCAGCCCCCGGTAACCCTCAGCATCCGAGCCGAAGACTCCCGGAGCTCGGGCGAAGACATCCTCTCCCCCGGGGCCGCACACGTCCTCATTAACTCTCTAGCAAAACTATCAGACACCCCGATTCCTCCCATCGCAGTACCTAATTTTCTCTTTTTTGAGGAGGGGGCGGCCGTCAGCGCAGGGTCGCCTCCAGTCTCCACCGCCGGCTTCTTCCCACGGCGGTCCGCTTCGTCTTGACCAGGGTAGCCGTCGTACGGCAATTGATTTAACTCGAAGACCCTGTTCAAACGTTCATTTGACCCGCAAATATCAAAGCTGCGCTGGCCTTCCGTCCTCGCCACGTACCGCCCCACGAGCCGCACCGCCAAGTCCTCCGCATCACGCACAAAGGCGGCCGGGTCACGGTTTCGCAAGTTCAGTGCAAAGGCAGGACTTCGCACCACCCTTCCTCCGTGAAAAGGCATCTGACGAGGGCACACTTCGCCCAGCGTCCAGCCGTGCGCCAAGGGCCAGACCCCGTACGCCACAAACTCTTCAACTAAATCACGACCACTGCTCTGGCCGGCGGCACACCGAAGGGCCCCTTCGTCTGCATCCTCTTCTGCCACTTCAAAAGGCGGATACGCAGAGTAATAGTGAGAGCACATCTCAGACACGGGGAGTCCTTCATGGCCTTCGACAGTAGCCTCAGCAACGTAAAACCAAAATTCATTCCAATTGCCCCACTTGTTGCGGGCGCACGGAACCAACTCCACTACTGGCATTGTGGTCTTGCCGGTCTTCGGCGTGAATGTACACGACCCAAACTGGGCGACTCCGTCCTCAATCACCCTCTTCTGCCAATGCAAGCAGTAATTCTTCGCAAAAACTTCAACCGACGGCTGTCCGCCGTACGAAGTCGTCGCCCAGACATACTTCGCCAGCGCCACCACGGCGTTCGGTGTCAGCTGATGAATTTGAACGTTGAATCTACGCAGGACTTCGCCAACAAACCGGTGCGCAGGCAAGCGGAGACCGGCGACGAAGAACGCCTCGAAAACAACCAACTCACCCTCCGGCTCGGGGACTTCCTCCGTCCCCGGAGCACGAGCGACTCCGCCGCCAAAGTAGCCCAAGCGCTGCATCTCTTCGACGCGGGCCGACGTCATCCGTGACACACCAAAATTAACAGAGTCGCCGGCGCGCAGCTCCTCCACCATCACGCTACTCAACGTCTCCTCAGACGAGGTGGCGGCCGGCGGCGTGGCGTCGGCGGAAGAAGAAGAGGATGGCATTGCTACGTACCGTCGGCGGCGGCGGGCGGTTTGCTTCACTCGAGCCAGATCTTCGACGAGCAAAGGGAGCAGTAGAAGAAGAGAAGCAGAAAGACGACGGGCGGCTAGGGTTTTCACGGAGCGCGGAAGGCAAAGTGCAAACAGCGCCGTCCCCCGCCCCCCTTTATAGGCAGGGCGCGGCTCCTCGGGAAACCCGCAATCCCACAGGGCGCGACGCTTCGGAAAACCCGCAGTCCAACAGTACGATGTCCATCAACGGTCACATCAAAAACCCCCGCGGAACCACTTCGAGCGAGGGCAGCGTCTCCGCCATCTAGCGACGTCTTCGGCACCAGGTGACTTTGTCGAACTGGTCCCTCGGAGGGCAAATGTTGGAGCGAAGGCAGAAACGCCACCCTTCGCCCGAAGTCTCCACCGCTTAGCCCCTGCCCTGAGACAAAGCAGGCAGGGACACCCTTCGCTTCATCGGCACCAGAGACAACATGGAGACCCTTCGCTCGATTCGGCACCAGACGAAGGCCTGCGGCAACGCCTCCCCACGGCGCGGCCTCGGTCAGCTCCGAGGCCCACACGAGATCAGGCCCATTGTAATGGGCCCTGCGTGGCCGCGTTTGTGTTACGGGCCTAATGTGTAAAGGTGTACTTGTAATTACAGCTTGTAACCCCGCTTTATGGGAATATTCTGGGGATAAACTAGGTACCTGAGGGCACATGCGTCCTTAACGCAAGGCGCCGTGCACTCGGATACCTATAAATACCCCCGCACAGTGCCCGTGAGAGGCCAGATTAACAGAGCTTTTGCCATCACGCGCGAGTGCCCTGTTGCCATCACCATTCACCCGTGTTGGATCTCCTTGCTGTCGAGAGACAGTCCCAACACATGGCTCGCCAATGTAGTGATGGTGCAGAAGAAGAGCGGCAAATGGCAAATGTGTATCGATTTCACCCGTCTTAACAAGGTCTGCCCCAAGGACAACTTCCCGCTGCCTCGGATCGACAAAATCGTCGATAGTGCAGCCGGGTGCGAAGTCATGTCACTCCTCGATTGCTTCTCCGGCTACCATCAAATATACATGAAGGAGGAGGACAAGGCGAGCACCAGCTTCATAACACCCTTCGGCACGTATTGCTTCATCAGAATGCTGGAGGGACTTAAGAACGCCAGATCCACTTTCTCTCGGCTCACCAAAACGGTGCTCGAGGGCCAAGTCGGCAGAAATATATTCATGTATGTGGACGACATTGTCGTGGCCAACAGAAGCAAGGAAGACCATCTAGCCGACCTTGCCGAAACGGTTGCGAACATGCGGGACGCACGACTTCACCTGAACCCCGAAAAGTGCGTTTTCGGTGTTCGCCAGGGGAAAATCTTGGGCTACCTGGTGTCGTACCGCAGGATTGAAGCCAATCCAACCAAAATCCAGGCTATCATCAACATGACGCCCCTGCAGTCAGCCAGAGACGTACAACGACTGACAGACAGGTTGACTGCCCTCAACAGATTCATCTCCAAATCCGTAGAGCAAAGCCTCCCTTTCCTCAAAACACTCTGCAGCACAAAAGACTTTGCATGGGGGCCAGAGCAGGCAATGGCCTTCGCTTCATTGAAGCAGTACTTGTCAGAATTGGCGATTCTTACAAGCCCCGACCCCTCGCTACCCCTATTGCTCTACGTCGCGGCTTCGCCGCACACGGTCAACGCAGCGCTGGTTCAAGAGCAGAGCAGAGAGGGCACAATCAGGCAATGTCCAGTTTATTATGTCTCCGAAGTACTTACGACATCCAAATGTAATATGACAAAACTAGAAAAAATAGCCTATGCAGTTGTTATGGCCTCGCTCAAATTGCGCCATTATTTTGAAGCATTCAAGGTCCGGGTCACCTTAGATAGGAGACTCGGCGAATTATTCAGAAACCCGGAGGCATCAGTCCGGATTGCCAAATGGGCAGCCGAACTCTCCGGCTACCACATCACATTTGAACCCAGGACAGCTATCAAGTCACAAGTCCTAGCAGACTTCGTCGTCGACTGGACTGGGCCAATAACACAGCCGGACCCGTCCGTAGAGAAGGTGTGGACAATCCATTGCGACGATGCATGGTGCCATGCGGGGGCAGGCGCCACTGCAGTCATTACTTCACCCACAGGGGTCAAGCACAGATACGCAGCACGCCTCAGCTTTGCTTTGGAGTCTGACAGATGCACTAACAACATAGCAGAGTACGAAGCTGTCATCATCGGCCTTCGCAAGCTATGGGCCCTTGGCGTCACCACCTACATCATCAGAACAGACTCCAAGGTAGTCGTCGGCCAAGTCAAGAAAGACTACGCAGCGAAGGACCCCACACTTATGCAGTACCTCGCAGCTATCCGTAGTCTCGAGAGGCAATTCAAAGGTTTCACCTTGCAGCATGTGGACCGTGCCAAGAATGAGGAGGCTGACGCGTTGGCCAAGGCAGCCGCCAGAGGCGAGGCCCTGCCCTCCGACGTATTCTACCATGTCATCGGCACGGCAGCCGTCCGCAGCCCAGAGGGGCTCCAAATAACCAACGACAGCGAGGGCCACCGCATAGTCAACCTGATCATGACCAAAGACTGGTGGGCACCAATAACCCTGTTCCTGCAGGGGTACTATCATCCAACCGACATCAATGAGGCCAAGCGCCTCAAACATCGAAGCCGGGACTTCGCACTAATTGAAGGACAGCTTTACAAGAAGGGGGTCAGTCAACCCATGCTTAAATGTGTCACCGAGACCGAAGGCATCCAAATTCTGCGCGAAGTCCACAGCGGGACTTGCGGCTCTCACACAGGGCCCAGGGCACTAGCCGCAAAGGTAATCCGTCAAGGTTTCTACTGGCCCGCCATGATCTGCGCCGCAAATCGGGTCACAAGGTCCTGCGAAGCCTGCCAGAAATTTTCTCCAAGCTCGGGAAGCCCTTCGCAATTCACGAAGCTAATCGTCCATACATGGCCTCTTCAGCGCTGGGGCCTGGACATTGTCGGGCCCCTACCCACGGCCCAGGGGAACCTCAAGTTCACCTTCGTCGCTGTTGAGTATTTTACCAAATGGATCGAGGCGAGGGCTGTATCCACAATAACATCGAAGACTGCCCAGAAATTCTTCTGGCAAAACATTGTTTGCCGCTTCGGAGTCCCATCCGAACTCACAGTTGACAACGGCAAGCAATTTGACAGCCAAGACTTCAAGGATTTCTGCTTCTCCATTGGCACCAAGCTTGCCTTCGCCTTAGTATACCACCTGCAATCCAACGGAGTTGTGGAACGTGCAAATGGCAAAATTTTCACAGCTGTCAAGAAGATGCTCCTCGACGATAAAAAGGGCAAGTGGGCCGATTTGTTACCTGAAGTGGTCTGGGCATTAAACACGACTGAGTGCAGGGCGACTGGGTTCACCCCTTTCTGCCTTCTATATGGATCGGAGGCCATGACCCCGCAAGAAATAAAACATGGGTCACCACGAACAGTCCCGTCAGTCATCCCCGACGTGGACGAGCCCACTTCGAAGGACCTCATCGACGGAGACCGTGTCTTCGCCCTATAGGCTCTAAACAAATACCAAGCCCAAACAAAAGCATGGCGCGACCACACGGTCATCCCGAGGGAATTCAGCGAAGGAGACCTCGTACTCGTCCGGACAGCTGGACAGAGTCCCGGGGCAAGCTGGAGCCCAAGTGGGAGGGCCCTTTCATCGTCAAGACGAAGGCGTCCCCCAGCGCGTACAGGCTCACAACGCCATCCGGCGAGGACTTGGAGCATTCTTGGAACATCGATAATCTCCGCAAATTTTTTGTTTGACTCCTCAGGGCCAGCTCGCCCTTGTAATTTGCAAAATAATTTTATTCTGGCCCGCACTCTTTTCCTCCCGGGGGTGAGGTTATTAATGAGGCGGAGCCATGTAATATACAAGCGAAAAATCCCCCGCAAAAATCTACGTCGAAAAAAGACCGCATCGACGGTCTTCGACATTCGACCAATACAAAGTCACCGCGAGGGGCAGCGCTAGCTACCCTCGCGTGCGACACTCCGCACAAAAGTCACCTAAGGGTGCAGCCGGACTAGCACAACAAGTGCGCAAAATCGAAGTCTTCCTCAAAAGACTATCCGTGCAAAAGTCGCCTAAGGGTGCAGCCGGACTAGCACAACAAGTGCGCAAAATCGAAGTCTTCCTCAAAAGACTATCCGTGCAAAAGTCACCTAAGGGTGCAGCCGGACTAGCACAACAAGTGCGCAAAATCAAAGTCTTCCTCAAAAGGCTATCCATGCAAAAGCCACCTAAGGGTGCAGCCGGACTAGCACAACAAGTGCGCGAAATCGAAGTCTTCCTCGAAAGACTATCCGTGCAAAAGTCGCCTAAGGGTGCAGCCGGACTAGCACAACAAGTGCGCAAAATCGAAGTCTTCCTCAAAAGACTATCCGTGCAAAAGTCGCCTAAGGGTGCAGCCGGACTAGCTCAACAAGCACGCAAAATCGCAGGCGCATTACATCCGTACAAAAGTCTACACCAAGAAACTGTTCACGCAAAGACCGACTACAGGCGCAATCAGACCGACATAATAAATGTGCTAGACCAAGTGCGCAATGCCCCTATGGACATAGCCGGATGCGCGAAGGCGCACAGCCTCATCATACAAACTATAGTCACACACGTACAGCAAGGGCATTACACCTTACATTGGTTAAACCTTCGGAATGATTCCTGTTGGGGACTTGTTCTCAAATACTAAAAGTTAAGAACAAGGCAACATAAAAAGTGTTAAATGTTAAAGTCCTTCGTCCTTATAAACATTATATCCCTTCGGATATAATGAACTCAGGACGAAGGTTACAAGGAAAAGACCTTAGTAGATTCGATAGATGATGAAGAAGAACACAATTAACTTCTTTTTATTATCAAATTCATAGAAACAACTTATAAATGTACCTTCGAATTGATGAAAGGTAAAGATACAGGTGTGATGCAAAAAGCGAATGCCAAGTCAGCATGAACAGTACGAGAGTACTGTTCATCTATTTATAGGCACGGGACGCGGCCCGTGTAAAATTACATTAATGCCCTTTACATTTATCAATAACTCTATAGTGATTCTTCGAGGTCTAATTTGGCTTTTCATCTTTAAGTCGGTTCCCCTTTTCTGCCGTCATGCCGAAGCTTTTCTGCACATAGCTTTGTGATCGTCTTATCCTTCGTCATGATCGCCTTCCATCCCAGTCAAGCTTCGTCTTGACCATGCTCTTGTATACCCGTAACCTGATTCCGAAGATGCCTGCTCATATACTTGGAAAACATTATCAAATCATGTTTTTGAGGACCTTCGGAAGCCGAAGGCCCCCAACAGTAGCCCCTCGCAATATTAATTTGCTGTAATGATAAATTCATATTGCGACATGGACGAAGGTCTTAAGCCGAAGGTCCGAAAAAACACCTTCTCTTTGCTAGAATAGCAACAGTCTTTGACAAGCGGGACCCTCCAGTTTTCAACGCACTAGGTGTATAAATAAGAGCTCATCGCGAGTTTATTTGGCACGTTCTCTTGCCAACTGCTTTTACTCACCCAACTTTTAGCCTGCGCGCAACAACACTTGCTTGGCTTTTTAGATTTTTAAGCTTCGGTTTCGAGAGCACCTTCTCAACGTTTGCAAGGATCTCTGAAGATAAAAAAGCTGTTGGTGATTCGAAGCTAAGTCTTTCTGAGGAGATGCATCTGGGCTTTCTTCAATCAATGTCAAAGACTAATACAGAGAAGATTACTAAAGAAATTTTGGAGGGTTTATCTGAAGATACTGGTGACAGTGACAGTTATGATGTGGATAGCGGTGGTGAAGATTCCGAAGATCGACCTTGGCGACCAAGCCATGCGGTTTTTGGTAAATCAAGTATTAAAGAAAATCATCTTGTCAACATGCGGGGCAGATATTTTCGGGACTTGTCCGTTGTGAGGGCGGATGAAGGAGAGAAGACTTGTCCGACTCCTGAGGAAAATGAAGTCGTGGTATTCCGAAGCTTCTTGAAAGCTGGACTACGATTTCCCTTAAGCAGTTTTGTTGTGGAAATACTGAAGATATTTGAAATCTACCTTCACCAACTTACCCCCGAAGCAATCATAAGGATGAGCATCTTTGTGTGGGCTGTGAGAAGCCAAGGTTTGGAACCTAATGCGAAAAGTTTCTGCAATATTCATGAGTTACTATACGAGACAAAACCCTAGGGTAAAGAACAGTATCACAACAATTTTGGCTGCTACAGCTTCGGCTCCCGGTCTGGTTCAAGCTGCCCCGTGCCAACCTTTCGAAAGAGGTGGCCCGGTGACTGGATGACGGAATGGTTTTACATGAAGAATGACTTGAAATCACGGGAAGATATAAAAAGTATCATTATGCGTCCCATCTGGCAACGCTTCGGCCTACGGAGGCCGAAGGTGGAAATGAATGAAGCAGCCGAAGAATGCCAAAGAGCCTTCGGTGTTGTTTGCTCTTTTATTGGGACAAGGGATTTGGTCCAAGAACACATTGCCTTCATAGTATGGCCACTTGTGGAAAAATGGGAAATGCCGAAGGAGACCATTAAAGAAACTGACGAAGGTGGACTAGTCAGGCTGAAATACACATTTAAATACGGAGATAAATTCGTTGAGCCAGATGATGACTGGTTGAAAAGTATTGAGGCCATCAGTGATGAATTGCTTGGTGTATACTCAAAGGCCGAAGATACTGCATTATCAGCGGCCTTCGGAGGCCGAAAGAGGAAGAGGCTCAATTGAGTATTTGATGCAATTGGGTTTGTCTACCCCGACTACCGCTATCCAGCGCGGGGTCAAAAAAGAAAGAATCCACCTTCTGCGAAGGAAACTGCTTCAGCCGCTCCTAGTGAGCCGGCGCCGAAGAGGAAAAGGGTAAAGGTTCTCACACACCGGCCACGTTATATTGAACCGGCCACAGTGCCTAAATTTGCCGGTGAGACCTCTTCGGCCACCGAAGCTAAAGAGCCAACTCTTCTGCCAAATATTGAAGTGCTGGCCGAAGTGCCAGCGACTGAAAAAATAGAAGAACCGAGAGCTGAAGAAATAAAGGCATCAGAAGTCTTGAGTCCTTCGGCAAAAACTGAGACGACAAAAAGCCATAAGGGTCCAGCGGTGACCCCTAAAAGAAGAAGGATGGTTAATGTGCTAGATGTTTTAGAGACAATCAAATCTTCAAGCACACCTCCAAAGAAAATTGTTAAAACTTCCGAAATACACACTGAAGCCTTTGTCGCCGAAGCTTCAAAGCAACAGTCTGAAATTGAAGCCGGGCCTTCAGAGCCCGCCAAGGTGAAATCTTTGGAAGCCAAAAAAACAGAAATAGCAGAACAAATTTTGGCTGAAGAAACTAGCACTGCTGCCCCCGAAGCATCTTCCAAAGTACTTGATTATATTGTACGACATGCTTCGGGGAAGAAATTATCTGAAGAAGAAATTTTTGAAGCTAATCACTATGCCCGAGAACTGAAGTATCCAAAAGGGACCTTAGTATTCAACGGCACAGATGAAGATGACTTCTTATACTGCCTCCCAGACAACAAAGAATTATCTGTCTGCCGGGAGATGGCTAGAAGTATGGGGTTTCCGAAGCTTGAAGCTGGGCTCTGCGCTATGACGAAGGACGATCTTGCGGATAGCCTTGCATATAATAGTCTGAAGGTATGAGAATTGTATATTTGGAAATTTGTAATTTTTGAATCATTCTTTTATTCTTATAGTAATTCTTTTTTCATATAGGGTTTAATACTGAGCAACGCTTTGAGAGCGCAAAAGAATACCGAAGACGAGAGCTATAATATTGCTTTCAACAACCTACGAACAGAGGTTATTAAGCTGAGGAACGAAGCTTTGGAAAAAGATAAAATTCTGCTTACATTGGTGGATAAAATAAAGGAAGACGAAGCTACCTCTAAGGCTCAAGCTGAAGCCCAAAAACGCGAAATTTAGGATCTTCGGAAACAGCTGGCTAGAGCTAAAGAAGAACGCATACTGGAAGAAACAAAACGAGAACTTAGTGATCAATGGGCAAATCATTTGGAAATAAATGTTGAAGAGCTTCGTGCATCCAAGAAAAGGTGCTATGACAAATCCATAGAGTGTGTTAAGAAAATAAAATCCAGCTTCGCCAGCGTTGGCGCATTCTCTAGCGAAGAAAATTTCACAAGGGGTAATCCAGAAGGCCCGATTGAATGGATCAGTCACGAAGCTGAGGCCTTCGAGGAAATCTTGAATAGCCGCGGAGACATATGTGCTTTTTCGGGCGCCAGGGGGATTGCTACTGTTTTGGAAAGAAAAGGCTGTGAGCATGTGAAATCTTTAGCGCAATCCGAAACTGCCTTGTCTTCCGAAGATATAAAAGACCCCTCGGCCGAAGCAAGCCTGGTCGGTGGAAATTTTTTCACCGACATCTGGGACAATGACGGCCGAGAAATGGCCCAAGAAATCATTCAAAAAAGCGAAAAAGGCATCCATGATGCTAGGAAGGTAGCAGAGGCTGCTGAGAAAAGCGCAGAGCCCGAAGGGCAAATAGGTATTAATTAGTGATAACTGGCTCTTCGTTGTAACTTTTTGATTTCGAATTTCTTCATGGTTTGTAATAGTAATATATCCATATCTTCTCTTCCCTCAGAACCTGCTGAGCTATCTCCAGGCCCCCACACGAAGGGGGATGACGAAATTAGACAAATGGCCGAAGCCATCATGGATAGAGTTGTTGATCAGCTTCTAAACGAAGCTGCAGAAGTAGTCTTAAAGGAAGATTAAATACTGCTGTAAAAACATTTAGATTGTAATGCTTGCTGAGAATCATGTGTAACATTGTGTAACTTTGGATATAGCATATTAGCTGTTTATAATTCTATTTTTGACAATGCATGAAACATCATATACATACCATTTTTGAGCCTTCGGCGAAAAAACACCTTCCCTTCTTTTCATGCTTCGTAAAAATCAATAATCAATCCTTGTAAAATCAATAATCAATAGATCCTTCCATTTCAGAGTTTGACGATGGTATAACTTTTCAACGGCTATTTTTTTGTGCCTTGTCACTATTTCTTCAAAACAATCTTCAAATATCAATATCGAGACCCCCCCTTCTTGCGTTGTTGATGCACTATGATGTATGATGTTATGCTATGCAAATGATGTAATGATGTAATGTTGTGCAAAATGATATTTGCCGAAGGTTGACATTAATTATTCTCTGTAAGCCTCCCTTAGGAGCTTCTTCGCCTTTTACTTCAGCGGAATCAGCGTTTATTTTTCGCTGCAAGCCTCCCTTAGGAGCTTCTTCGCCTTTTACTTTCAGCGGAATCAGCGTTTATTTTTTGCTGTAAGCCTCCCTTAGGAGCTTCTTCGCCTTTTACTTTCAGCGAAATCAGTGCTTATTTTTCGCTGTAGGCTCAGAAAACTTACACTGCGCTCCCTTAGGAACGACTTTTTGCTGCTTCGAAAAAAAATTGCACTGCGTTCCTTAAAACAAAATTTTGATAATTCGAAGGTCCTCCTTGCCATCATAAATTCTCATGCTTCGGCAACTTAGGCCTATGGAGAAGATATATTTTCATTATGGTAAAAAGCGAAACTATTACAAGAAATTGAAAGACGATAAAAGACATTTAGACTTCCCATAATTGTTCCTTATTAAAAAGAAAGTAATACTGAATGTGAAAATGCGAAAAGTTGCTGTCGAGGTAGGATATTTGTCAGTAAATGTGCTTCGACTCTGGCACAATGCTATTGACTGTGCGAGCTTCGGACTCCTCTCTGAAGTCCCGCTGAAGGTGAGTGTGCTGACTCCCTTCTGGCTGCTGACCTCATTGTGTTGGTGGTGGTGGTGGAGGCTGTTGCCAAGATGCTTGGGGTTCGCTTGCCGAAGCAACAGAAGCTGCAGGGTGATTGCCTACATATTCTGGAATGTAAGGCGAATGGTACGAAGCAGTATGCATGACCTACTTCGGCTGACTCTGTTGTGCTGCAGCTTCTGCTATCTCCTTTTGCTTTTGGATGGTAACATGGCACATCCTGGTGGTATGACCCTTGTCTTCACCATAGAATAAGCAGTAAATTTTTCTTGGCTGATCCCCAAATCTTCCCCTGAAGCCCCTGGCGCCTCTGCCCCTTGGCGTTGGCGGCCGAAAAGAGCTTTGTTGCTGCCCCGAAGCTTGCGAGGAGTATTGTGGCCTTTGCTGTTGGCTCCCTCTATCATCACTTTGAGTAGAGTTATGAATTGACCTGACGTGCCTCGGATGAAATCTTCCTCTGAAGCCCCTGGTCATTTCAGAGAACCTGAATGCTTCCTCCCTTGGCGGAAGTCATTATCAGCTCGTATATACTCGTCCATCTTCTGGAGCAGCTTCTCCAAAGTTTGTGGTGGCTTCCTGGCAAAGTATTGCGCTAAAGGTCCCGGCCGAAGTCCCTTAATCATGGCCTCAATGACAATTTCATTGGGCACTGTTGGCGCCTGTGCCCTCAGACGGAGAAACCTTCGGACATACGCCTGAAGGTATTCTTCGTGGTCCTGGGTACACTGGAATAAAGCTTGAGCGGTAACTGGCTTCGTCTGAAACCCTTGGAAGCTGGTTATCAACATATCCTTCAGCTTCTGCCATGAGGTGATTGTCCCTGGCCGAAGAGAGGAGTACCAGGTTTGAGCGACACTCTTGACGGCCATGACAAAAGACTTTGCCATGACTGAAGTATTGCCACCATACGAAGATATGGTTGCTTCATAGCTCATCAAGAATTGCTTCGGGTCTGAATGACCGTCGTACATGGGGAACTGGGGTGGCATGTAAGACTGGGGCCATGGTGTAGCCTGCAATTCTGTTGATAGAGGAGAAGCATCATCAAAAGCAAAATTTCCATGATGGAAATCTTCATACCAGTCGTCCTCATTGTAGAAGCCCTCCTGATGAAGCTCTCTGCGTGGAGGCCTTCGGTTCTGGTCATCTTGAGCAAGATGACGAACCTCTTCCGAAGCTTCATCTATCTGCCTCTGAAGGTCAGCTAGACGAGCCATCTTCTCTTTCTTTCGCTGCACCTGTTGATGGAGCATCTCCAGGTTTTGGATTTCCTGGTCCAAGTCGTCCTCCGGAGGCGTTGGACTGGTGGCCTTCCTCTTCTGGCTTCGGGCCTCCCTAAGAGAAAGGACGTCCTGATTGGGGTCCAGCGGCTGCAGAGTGGCAGCCCCTGTCGCTGAAGCTTTTTTCGGCGGTATGACGAAGGTGATGCTTGCCGAAGATGTTCAAAGCTCAAGAAATGGAAGTGAGTTCACCAAAGGTGGGCGCCAATGTTGGGGACTTGTTCTCAAATACTAAAAGTTAAGAACAAGTCAACATAAAAAGTGTTAAATGTTAAAGTCATTTGTCCTTATAAACATTATATCCCTTCGGATATAATGAACTCAGGACGAAGGTTACAAGGAAAAGACCTTAGTAGATTCGATAGATGATGAAGAAGAACACAATTAACTTCTTTTTATTATCAAATTCATAGAAACAACTTATAAATGTACCTTCGAATTGATGAAAGGTAAAGATACAGGCGTGATGCAAAAAGCGAATGCCAAGTCAGCATGAACAGTACGGGAGTACTGTTCATCTATTTATAGGCACGGGCCGCGGCCCGTGTAAAATTACATTAATGCCCTTTACATTTATCAATAACTCTACAGTAATTCTTCAAGGTCTAATTTGGCTTTTCATCTTTAAGTCGGTTCCCCTTTTCTGCCGTCATGCCGAAGCTTTTCTGCACATAGCTTCGTGATCGTCTTATCCTTCGTCATGATCGCCTTCCATCCCAGTCAAGCTTCGTCTTGACCATGCTCTTGTATACCCGTAACCTGATTCCGAAGATGCCTGCTCATATACTTGGAAAACATTATCAAATCATGTTTTTGAGGTCCTTCGGAAGCCGAAGGCCCCCAACAATTCCCATCTCCCTATAGTTAAATAGCATTATCCTAAGCTCCTCACCCTCAAAAAGGCTTCATAACTCCCCCTCACCTACACTCACCCCAACCGGCGAGGACAACAATTCCCGCTTGCCAGCCCTGCCCACACGAAGGCGACCGCCATCCACTTCACTCACTCTACGCTTCGCCACAGCCCTTCGCCACCTACGCCCAGCACTCGGACCAGGCAAAACTTCAGCATCCGTAACACGCGGAGAAGCCTTCGCCGCAGCCACATCCAAGGTCGCAAATTAATCCAAGTCCTCATCCGAAGACTCTTCCGTCCATTCAACCGAACTCCTAGAGTCACCAAAATCAGAAAACTTAGACGTAGACTCATTCGATTCATTTCCCGCGACCACGGTCGAAGCCACCACAAAATTAGCAGTAGCGGTTGCGTGCGCAGGCCCAAAATCCTGAACCTGCGCAGCAACCAAGGTTCAGTAACATAGACAAAATTCTCTAACTACCCCCACACCCACTAAGCCACCTGCGAAGACCCAGTCGCCGACATGGGATCCTCCGCTGCCGGCTCCGTCGCCGCCTTCGGGGGATCCTCCGCTGCCCGCTCCGTCGCCGCCTTCGGGGGATCCTCCACCATTAGCATAGTGGCTGGCGACGAGCCTCCACCAGACACAATAGCCGCAGGGGCAGCGAGGGAGCCTTCACCGGTTTCTGGGGGTGGCGCCGGGTCGACCTCAGCCTCGGCCACCACCGGGTTGGCCTCCGCTTCGGGCTGCGCGCTGTTCAGGGGTCCGAAGTCCTCCACGTCCTCGGCACGCACCATCTACAACATAGCACACCGATTCAGCAAGCCCACGTATACCCACATTCAACGACACTATACAAAAGACAAACTTTACCTGATCCCTCGCCCGGTCAGACCGCTCCCTAACCACCTCCCGACCGTAGGGGCCCCACATCCGGTCGAAGAGGGCCCCCGCGGAGTCCTTCACCACAGGGTCTTCGACCTTAAAAATCTTGCGCCCAAAATCTTCATCAGATCGGCCGAAGACCTCATAGTGACTGCACCCCTCGCGGGACAGCGCGTTCATCGCCCCTTCGCAGGTGACGAGGGAGGCAAAGGACATGAATCCCTCCATGATGGTCGGGAGCGCCAACAATTCCTCCTGCAGCCACTCAAGGAAGCGAAGGCCCGCCTCTCAGTCGGGCACTTCGAAGTCAGCAGTCCGCGCGCCCAGCTCGCGGTATGAGTCCATGAGCTGTTTGCGCGTCCGCTCAACTTCCGAGCGCGTAGAGGCCTCGGCCCTCTCCATGCGGGCCTGCAGAGCGTTGAACCAGACCTCCCATTCCTCGGCACGCTGGCTGGCGAGACTCCCCTCCACCCGCGCCAATTTGGCCTCCGCCTGCGCTGCCTGCGCCTTGGCGATGGCCTGGTTGGCCTCCCTCCTCTCCTCCACCAGCTGGCGCCGGAGGTCCGTCCTCTCGCCCTCCAGGGTGGCCACCTTCTCCGCCAGCTTGCGGCACTTGCTATCCGCAGCCGACTTTTCCCGGACGGCGTCAGCATGCTACACCCGAAGTCTCTCAACTTCGGCAGACACATCTGCAGTAAGGGCCTCCGACGCCACGCGGTCGGCGAAGTCGGCCGCCTAACAGACACACATGAGACCACAATCCCCATGAAAGTGGTAAACACCGAAGTCCAGCTCAACTTACTTGACTCAGCTGCTGCGACGCCTCCCTCAGTCGGCGGGACACAGTGCCCGCTTCATCCTTGACGGCAGTGACCGCCGAAATCTCGCCGCCAGCGCTGAGAGCGCTACCCTTCACCCCAGGCACCGTGGCAGACACCGTGGTCGCCACCGCAGGCGGAACAACAACAAGTTGCCCCTCGCCCGATCCTGCAACGTATCACCAGTCAAAAAAAACTTACCAACGAGATAATCGTCCACGCTAATATTTGTGCCGAAGTCGGTAACACGTTTCCCCGGCGAAGGCAATTCACGGACCTTCGCAGCTCCGTCCGGGGCAGACTTGGTTTTGCCGGCGCCGGCCGCCTTCACGCTCTCCGGCACCTTGCTGGACCCAGGGGCGGCCGTATTCGCCGCCAGCATCGGCTGGCTACCGCCGGGAGCGATAGCCTTCGCAGTCCCCCACGCCCTCTTTGGCCTAGCTTCGGGGAGCCTGATGACCGTCTGGCGCTTCTGCGCAGCTTCCTGGCGATCCTTGTTCATCACTGCCGACACAACAGCAGCAATATTTCGTCCGTAAGGAAACACTCTCAAGTCACGAGCCATGCGAGACGTAAAAAAGTCTTCGCCGACCGCGCGGGGGGTAGGAATGTCCTTGGGCCATCGACCCCCTGTAACCTCCAGCATCCGCGCCAAAGACTCCCGGAGCTCGAGCGAAGACATCCTTCCCCCGGGGGTCGCGCATGTTCCCATCAACTCCATAGCAAAGCTATCGGAGACCCCCAGTCCTCCTACCGCAGTACCTAGCTTCCTCTTTTTAGTGGCTGGGGCGGCCTCCGGCGCGGGGTCATCCTCAGTCACAGCCACTGGTTTTTTCCCGCGGTGATCGACGACGTCCTCCCCATGGTAACCGCCATACGGCAAACAAATCAACTTGAAGACCCTATTCAGGCGGTCATTGGATCCACGTATATCCCAACTCCGCTGGGCCTCCGTCTTCGGCACATAGCGCCCAACAATTCTCACCGCCTCATCCTCCGCCTCACGCACAACCGAGGCGGGATCCCGTCCTCGCAAATCCAAAGCAAAACACGGACTTTGTACCTTCCGTCCACCCAGGGAGGGCATCTCGCGAGGGCATACTTCGCCCAGCGCCCATCCATGTGCCAAAGGCCACACCCCATACCCTATGAATTCCTCAACCAGATCGCGCCCACTACTCGAGCGGGCAGCAATCCGAAGGGCACTCTCATTTTCATCATCCTCCGCCACTTCAAACGACGGGTACGCCACATAATAATGCGAACACATAATGGCGGCAGGGAGCCTTGGGTGATCTTCGACTTCAGCCTCCAAAACATAAAACCAGTAGTCCCACCAGTTGCCCCACTTGTTCTGGGCATAGGGGACCAGCTCCACAACTTCCATCGAAGTCTTCCCGGACTTCGACGTGAAAGTGCACGATCCAAATTGCGCAATCTTCTATCCTATTTTTCTCTTCTGCCAGTGCAGACAGTATTGCTTGGCGAAGACCTCCACTGAAGGCTGGCCGCCATATGACGTCGTTGCCCAGACATACTTCACCAACGCCACCACGACGTTTGGTGTCAACTGATGAACCTGGACTTCGAACTTCTGCAAAACCTTTGACACAAAACGATGCGCCGACAGGCGAAGTCCGGCGATGAAAAATGCCTCAAAAACAACCAATTCACCCTCGGGCTCGAGGACCTCCTCCGCCCCCGGGACCCCACCAACCCCGCCGCCAAAATACCCCAACCGTTGCATATCTTGAACGCGGGCCAACGATATCCGCGAAACACCGAATTCCACTGTATCACCCGGCCGCAACTCCGCCGCCGCCATGGTGCCCGAGAGATCTTCAGAAGACGCCCCGGCCGTCAGCGTGGTCGCAGCAGACGAGGAGGAAGACGGCATGGCTACGTATCGTCGACGGCGGCGTGCGGTCTGCTTCACGCGGGCCAGTTCTCCGACGAACAGGAGCAAGGAGGGCAGACGAGCAAGCGAGCAGTTTGAAAGTGAGGCTAGGGTTTTCGCGGTGCGCAGAAAGGTAAATTTCAATCCGCGCCGCCCCCGCCCCCTTTATATACACAGGGCGCGACGCTTCGGGAAACCCGCAATCCAACAGTGCGGCGTCAATCAAAGGTCATGTCAAAAACCCCCGCGAAACCACTTCGAGCGAGGGCAGCGTCTCCACCATCTAGCGACGTCTTCGGCACCAGATGACTTAGTCGAACTGGTCCCTCGGAGGGCAAATGTTGGGGCGAAGGCGAAGACGCCACTCTTCGCTCGATGCCTTCGCTAGCCTCGCTGCACCAACGGAGACAAGACGACTGGCGGACTTACCCTTCGTCCCACGCGCCGCTGGATGAAGGCCTGTGACGAGGTCATCCCATCTCGCGGCCTCGTCCAACATGGAGGCCCACGTGTGATCCGGCCCATTGTAACAGGCCCTGCGTGGCCGCTGCGCATTACAAGCCTAATTTGTAAAGGTCTCCCTGTAATTACAGTCTGTAACCCTGCTTTATGGGAATATTCCGGGGATAACCTAGGCGCCTAAGGGCACATGCGTCCTTAACTCAAGACGCTGGGCACTCAGATACCTATAAATACCCCCGCACAGTGCCCTTGAGAGGCTAGATTAACAGAGCTTTTGCCATCTCGAATTGAATCCTTGTTTACGTTGCTCTCACTCCCCCGTTGGATCATCTTGCTCGGGAGAGCAAGTTCTAACAGACATGTTCCTTAACGCGACCCATAGAGCCTCTTCATCATCTAGTTCATCAAGATCAACTTGCTCCACTTGGGAGCCATTAGTCTCATCAAACACAATGTCACAAGAAACTTCAACTAATCCAGTGGACTTGTTGAAGACTCTATATGCCCTTGTGTTTGAGTCATAACCAAGTAAAAAGCCTTCTGTCGCTTTAGAAGCAAATTTAGAATTTCTACCTCTCTTAACAAGAATAAAGCATTTACTCCCAAACACTCTAAAATAGGAAACCTTGGGCTTTTTACGAGAGAGGAGTTCATATGATGTTTTCTTAAGGATTTGATGAAGGTAGAGTTGGTTGATGGAGTACCAGGCGGTGTTAATCGCCTCCGCCCAAAACCGATCTGGTGTCTTGTACTCATCAAGCATGGTCCTTGCCATATCCAAGAGAGTTGTATTCTTCCTCTCCACTACACCATTTTGTTAAGGTGTGTAGGGAGAAGAGAACTCATGCTAGATGCCCTCTTCCTCAAGAAATCCTTCAATTTGAGAGTTCTTGAACTCCGTTCCATTGTCGCTTCTAATCTTTTTGATTCTCAATCCAAACGCATTTTGAGCCTATCTCAAGAATCTCTTTAAGATCTCTTGAGTTTGAGATTTTTCCTGCAAAAAGAATACCTAAGTGAAGCGAGAATAATCATCCACAATTACAAGACAATACTTACTCCCGTCGATGCTTATATAAGCGATCGAGCCGAATAGATCCATGTGGAGTAGCTCAAGCGGCCTGTCGGTCGTCATGATGTTCTTGTGTGGATGGTGAACTCCAACTTGCTTCCCTGCTTGACATGCGCTACAAATCTTGTCTTTCTCAAAATGAATATTTGTTAGTCCTAAAATGTGCTGTCCCTTTAGAAGTTTGTGAAGATTCTTCATCCCAACATAGTCAAGTCGGCGATGCTAGAGCCAACCCATATTAGTCTTAGCAGTTAAGAAAGTGTCTAGTTTAGCATTATTGTCATTAAAATCAACTAAGTATAGCTGACCATCTAACACTCCCTTAAAAGTTATTGAATCATCACTTCTTCTAAAGATAATAACACCAACATCAGTAAAGAGACAGTTGTAGTCCATTTTACATAATTGAGAAACTGAAAGCAAGTTATAATCTAAAGAATCTACAAGAAAAACATTAGAAATGGAATGGTCAGGAGATATAGCAATTTTACCCAAACCTTGATTTCCATCCTCGAATGTAATCACTCTTTGGGGATCTTCATTTTTCTCATATGAGGAGAACATCCTTTTCTCCCCTGTCATGTGGTTTGTGCACCCGCTATCGATTATCCAACTTGATCCACCGGATGCATAAACCTACAAAACAAGTTTAGGCCTTGTTCTTAGGTACCCAAATGGTCTTGGGTCCTTTTACATTAGAAACAAGCACCTTGGGTACCCAAACACAAGTCTTTGGACTCTTGTGTTTGCGCCCAACATATTTGGCAACTACTTTGCCTGATTTGTTAGTTAGCACATAAGATGCATCAAAAGTCTTAAATGAAATGTTATGCCCATTTGATGCATTTGCAATTTTCTTTTTAGGAATTTTGATATAAGTTGACTGCCTAGAGCTAGATGCCTCATTACTATACATAAAAGCAGGATGAGAAACAAAATGAGGTTTTCTAGCATGAATCCTTCTAATCTTATGCTTAGGATAGTTTTCAGGATATAAAATGTAACCTTCTCTATCCTGAACTATGGGAGCCTTACCCTTAACAAAGTTAGAGAGAGTTTGTTCTTGGGGGCATTAAGCTTGATGTTGCTTTGGCTCCCTTGTTGGAAGCCAATGTCATCCTTAATGCCAGGGTGTCTCCCATTATAAAGCATGCTTCGAGCAAATTTATTTTTTTCATTTTCTAATTCATGCTCGGTAATTTTAGCATTTAATTTAGCTATGTGATCATTTTGTTCCTTAATCATAGAAATGTGATCATTCATAGCATCAACATTAACAGCTCTACATCTAGTGCAAATGGTGACATACTCAACAGTAGATGTAGATGGTTTGCAAACATTCAATTCTTCAATCTTAGCAGTCAAATTATCATTCTTAATTCTAAGACAAGAAATTGAATTATTTCACATACTAAGCTCTTTGGATAAATTTTCACATTTTTCTACCTCTAGAGCATAAGCATTTTTCAATTTAATAAATTTCTTGTTTTCCTTAACTAGCAAGTCCTCTTGGCATTCCAAGAGATCATCCTTCTCGTTAATGGATTCTATCAATTCATTTATCTTTTTATTTTGGTCCTTGGTAAGGTTAGCAAACAGAGAAGTTAAACCATCTTCATTATCACTAGAGCTACCCTCATCATCGAATGTAGTATATTTGGGGGTATCTCTAGAATGTACCTTTTTTGTTGTGCTTAGCCATTAGACATTTGTGGCCAGCGTTGGGGAAGAGAAGGCCCTTGTTGATGGCAATGTTGGCGGCGTCCTCGTTAGAGTCCCATTCTCGCCCCATGTGCGCCTCGCCACCCTTCTTCTTGTAATATCTCTTCTTCTCCATCTTCTTCTTCCCTTTCTTGTCGTTGTCCTGTCACTATCACTAGTATATGGACATTTAGCAATAAAGTGACCAGACTTACCACACCTATAACACACCCTCTTAGAACGGGGTTTATAGTCCTTCCCCTTCCTTTGTTTGAGGATTTGCCAAAAGCTCTTAATGATAAGAGCCATCTCCTCATTGTCGAGCTTGGAGGCGTCGATTGGGAGTCTATTTGGTGTGGACTCTTCTTTCTTCTCTTCCGTTGCTTTGAATGCAACGGGTTGCACCTCGGGTGTAGAGGTGGCGCCTTGCTCCAAGTTGACAATGTGTTTGGAGTCTTTGATCATAAGTCCAAAGCTCACAAACTTGCCAATAACCTCCTCGGGGGACATCTGTTTGTATCTAGGATCTCCACGAATTAATTGAACTTGAGTTGGATTACGAAAAACGAGAGATCTTAGAATAACCTTGACCATTTCATGGTCATCCCATTTTGTGCTCCCGAGGTTGCGTACTTGGTTGACCATTGTTTTGAGCCGATTGTACATCGCTTGTGGCTCGTCTCCTTTGTTGAGGACGAATCGACCGAGCTCTCCCTCGATCGTCTCGCGCTTGGTGATCTTGGTCACCTCGTCCCCTTCGTGCGCCGTCTTGAGGACATCCCAAATTTCTTTAGCATTTTTAACCCTTGCACCTTATTATACTCCTCTTGACACAAGGAGGTGAGGAGTATAGAAGTCGCTTGGGAATTAAAATGCCTTATTTGGGCTGCCTCAATGGAGTCATAATCCTCGTCACTCACCTGTGGTGCCTACACTCCAAACTCAACAATATCCCATATGCTTTCGCAGAGTGAGGTTAGATGGTGCCTCATTTTATCACTCCACATACAATAATCCTCACCACCAAAATACGGTGGTTTGCCTAGGGGTACGGAAAGTAGAGAAGCATGTTTTGGAATACGAGGATAGCGTAGAGGCATCTTACTATACTTCTTGCGCTCTTGGTGTTTCGAAGTTGTAGACTCGGCACCAGATGTGGAAGGTGACGAAGAGTCGGTCTCATAGTAGACCACCTTTTTCATTTTCTTTTTCTTCTTGTCACCTTTCCTATGTGACTTGATGGAGGAAGTGGATTCCTCCTTGTACTTTTCGTCGGACTCCTTGAGGGAGTCCGTTCATCGTTCTTCCTTCCCGAGCCTTTGGGCTTTTCGCTGGTGACCATCTCCCTCTTGGCATGTTCTCCCGACATCACTTCGAGTTGTTAGACTCTTAATGAAGCACTGGGCTCCGATACCAATTGAAAGTCGCCTAGAAAGGGGTGAATAGGCGAAACCTGAAAATTAAACTTTGAACACACACTAAGTCTGGGGTTAGCGTTAGAAATAAATTGAAGTGCGGAAGTTAGTTTTCCTTGCTATGAGTTGCTCAATCAATGCAGATAACTTTGGGAGCCAACTCAAATCAATATAAGCAAGGGAACTTTAGAGAGAGAGGAGAGGGGATAAACAAATCGAGTTGAAATCAATCACAAATGAGCACGACAATTTGTTTACCGAGGTTCGGTTCCAAAGAACCTAGTCCTCGTTGAGGAGGCCATAAAGGCCGGGTCTATTCCAACCTTTCCCCTCTCTCAATCGGTCACATAGACCAGTCGAGTGCTTCTCCTTAATCACTTGGGTCACTAAGACGCCACAAGGAACACCACACACTTAGGTGTCTCTTGCTAGGTTTACAAAGCACTTAGAAGAATTAGAATGGGAAGGAGAAAGCAATCCAAGCAACAAGAGCAACAAAAGAACACAAATGATCCTCTCTCAAGTCTCTAAGCAATTGAGTTGATTTTGGAGCTTTGAGTGGATTGAATGCTTTGATTGTGTCTTTGGAGTGTTTGCCTTTGCTCTTGTATTGAATGAGAAGTGTAGGAGGCTTGGATGGCTTGAATAGGGGTGGCTGGGGGTATTTATAGCCCCAACCACTATTTCAGTCGTTGCTGTCGATGGGCACATGGGACAGTCCGGTGGTGCACCAGACATGATACTGTTCACTGTCTGGTGCCTGCCACGTCAGCAGACCATTGGGGTTTGGAGCGGTTGACCGTTGAAGTCTTTTGTCTTCTTGCTACACTAGGCAGTCCGGTGGCACACTAGACAGTCCGGTGCGTTCTGACTTCGCAGCTCTGACTTTTGACTTTTGCACTGTGCACCTTTTTACTGTTCGCCGTAGTCGACCGTTGGTGCAGATGACCGTTGCTCCGTTGGCTCACCGGACATGTCCGGTGCACACCGAACAGTCCGGTGAATTATAGCGGAGCATCTCCTAGAGAAACCCGAGAGTGGCCAGATCATGGAGTGCTCGGTCTGGGCATCGGACGGTGTCCGGTGCGCCACTGGCAGCACTTCCATTAGTCTTTGCTCCAAACTTTGTAGAGTTCCCAACTTATATTCTTTGTTGGTTTGTGTTAAACTTTATGCACCTGAGATAAATGACAACTAGGCAAACTAGTTAGTTCACGTGGTTTGTGATGGACGTCAAACACCAAAACTGATTGTAGGAAATGTTTTAAGCTCATTTCCCTTTCAGATACCTTTTCAGCGAGCACAATAGCAAAAGAGCCCTTGATCTTTACAGTAATAAACCTGCCATCCACCTGTGAAGTAAGAACGATATGTGGAAGTGCCTGGAAATTGCAAATAAGTCCCTAGGACTCGATTTTAATTATAAAAATAACCTAAAACTCATTTAAGTCCTATATTGCTCGTTTTAACTCCATTTTAGTCCGTTCTAGTTGCGTTGGCTTTGTAATAATATTTCCTACGCGGTAACCACACTATTTGTGTCATGTCACATACTTTTAGTTTAGTCGATGTAGATTAATCTTTCTAACCGAAGTAGATTTGCCTATAATTGTAATCTGACTACATCTCTAATCAAGATACAACTTAGATCAACCTTAAGTTGGTGATACCTTTTCTTACATGATTTGTAGTAATGAATATAGAATGTATTATTACTATTTAATCACCTAAAACTTCAGAAACCGTATCTTTCCAACCACAACTCCGGATGTAGTGGTTCTCGAACCTACGATCTCGTACGATCGCGTAGAATATTCTTACGCTGTCTATTCTTACGTTTGGTGTAATGTTATTTTTATGAACCCCTTGTCTATTTGTATGTATTGTTGTGAATAGCGGTGAGGTCACGATAATCTAGAGACCAATTTGGCACCTAGGATCTAAAGTCACAGGCAATCACTGTGACATGCTCAGGTTAATTTGATGGGACCCAATAGATTTCCCTAGTATTGTTTATCCCACACCTTGCAAACAAATGAACTATTGGGTAGTATTGCTATTGCTCTACTTAATTTTGGGATTAATGTTACATTTGAATTATGATCATGTTCCAATTATGCTGTTGTTTTAATTATTGTTCATGACAAGATCATTGTGTTAATTGGAACATGGAGCTTAACATGAGATAACGGTGCTATCACAAGGGTGGAATGGGACGCCCTTGGCCAAGTAATTAGGAAAGCTAGGGAGAGATTACCTTACCCGAAAGGGGCAAGCGGGGAGGTGTCACTGCAGAGTATAGGGAGGTTCTCGGGTTGAACTGTTGTGATGGCAGTTCGGACGAGGGATTCCTATGCTTCCTTCTTCCCGAAACCATAGTGGGTATTCTCGAACTAGTGGAACTTTGGAAAGGCCTCGTAGTTCTACCCTGTCTCGCTTCCTAGGCAGAGGTGTATAGGGTCCATACAACCCCGTGGCAAATGTGCAACACGACTTGTGGGTAAAGATGTTCAACCTCTGTAGAGTGTAAAACTGGTATATCAGTCATGCTCACAGTCAAGAGCGACTCATGACTCTCGCATGATTAATTTATGGAACTAAACTTAATCTATCATATGCATTGCATTATGGTTATTATTATTAAGTGTGATCTCTTACTTATTTGGGTCAGTATCTACTTATAATTAGTAACTGCTAATAAGACTTTGACCAACTTTAAAAGCAATGCTCAGCTTTAACCATCTCCTTTGGTAAGCCTTACACTTCACATGAGCCCTACTGTAAGTGAGCTGATGCACATTATTCCCCACAACTTGTTGAGCGATGAATGTATGTGAGCTCACCCTTGCTGTACTCACACCCCTAGGTCAAGAACAGGTACCGCAGGATGAGGAGCATGAAGGATGTCACGATGAGTTTGTGAGAGGTCTAGACCATCGTCTCCCAGCCAACTTTGGTTGCTAGATCGTTGTCTTCGTATGATGTAATTATTTATCTATTTTATACAGAACTCCGTTATATATTAATGATGTGACATTCTTTTCTGTACCATGAGTCATCATATGTGTGAGACTCGATCCTAGCACACATGTGAGTCACGCCCGGGTTTGCCCCCCTAAATCCGGGTGTGACAAAATGGTCTTGTTCAAGCTAAAGGTCCTCGACTCAAAGAAATCGACAATCCTTCTCATGTAGTCATCCCTCTGTTTCTTTTTCTTCCTAAGCTTTGGAGAGTCATGAAACACCTTGTTCTTTCCTTTCAGTGCGGTGCTTGGGTCCGGTGTGCTATTTTCACCAACAACGAAAACTTCTTCCTCATGACCATCTGGCGATGAATTTGCATCCTCAACTCCAGGAACAAGGGTAGTCTCATTGGTGTACATAATTTGGCTGAACATGATCCTAAGGTCGTCCTCGTTCTCAAGAGGGACATATTTGAACAATATACACCCTGACATTGCCTATAGTACAAAAACATTGGCTAATTTAATATACTAACAAGTAATCCTAATATGTAGGACGAAAGAAATCATAAAGGCTACTTACTTCATTATGCTTAGCCCACCACTCATCTGGGGAACTGATAGATCCTATATGAGGATCTCGACCAAGTCTTGTGGCCCTTTCATCCCGTGTTTTCCATTGTGTGTACATTCTTTTCAGACTGTCCCACCTGTTTTTCATTCGATCCCTAATGTACATGTGTCTCGTTCGTTCCTTAAACTCTCTAATGAGGTTAGCATACCCTTCTGCATTCAAAAAGTGATGTGGCCTATTGCACACATTCACATCTTCTACACATATTTCAGTGTATATTTTAGCTCCTCTCGTGTCCCACTTTGCTACCACTTTCCTAGATTTGTCCATCTAATTGAAAACAAGTATACTGATAAGAAACAAGGATAAAGGCAGGACAGAACGTAAAGGTACGATTCAAGGAGATGCAACAAATGGTACTAAGATCATAAGTGCAAAGGAAGCGTAAGCAAACAGAACACGTTGCACATATGGAGAACACAAGTGCACGACATGACAAATTGCAGATCACATAATTTTATTATCAAAGTAACAGGTGCCCTTAATACAAGTTCAGCCAATCATTAGCAATTTTCACATTAGTCTACCACTGAAGTACCCTAGATACCTCCTGGAACATAGGTAGCAATAGCCTAAACACTAGGCTACACAAAAACTAGGCATGCTACCTAAACCATAGTTCCCGACCCACTAAATTAGAGCTCATTGTCACTAAAGGATAACATCTGATCTGAATCGTATTCAACACCCCACGTGTTTTTGAAGTGCTCGGCGAAGTCCCGGTCTTCACCGAATAGTTCTTCAGTTGAGGTTGGTGAAGACATGTCAAAGGGAACGTAATCGTCGACAACAAGGTTGTTATCATTATTGACCTTATCCAAACACTCTTGGCACACCAGAGAGTCTTGGTCCAACATGCTCACTATGTCCTCCAATTCTATACGAAGCTTGGTAGCCTCAAAAGAGGTCAAATCTCGTCCCAAATGTATTGTTTCCCTGGCTATGGACAAAGCTTCTTGGATAGCTCTTGCATCATTCCAATAGCCTTGTCGGCTATGGAGTTCGCCGAGTCCATCCGATTTGGATTTATGTAATCAGTATACCATTGCGTTGACAAACTAATAGGAGTAGATAATTATTATCAAACCCAACTAATGATTTGCATGCAGAGTAGCAGTCAAGCCTAACAAAATGAAAGTGGGTGGAGTACTAACACATGATTAATAAACAGGAAGAACCAAAAACATTGGAACATCTATGATTGTCTTACCGAGTAAAGGATTGTAGACGCACATTGGCACCCCACAACCATGTCCCTTGAACCAACATCATAACACAGAACACAATCACTGACACACATGTTGGACCAAAGTGAAGTTCATCAACATACCTTTCCAAGTCGGGATGCACGAACACAAACACGTGGACCGAATATGTGACCAAGATAACAATTCCCCGTTACAAAAGATAAGAACACAATTACGAATTGAGGTGGTACTTGTTTGTTTGAATCGTATGATGCACACCATCCCTAGAACAAATGGGATCAAATCACTAAATGATGCACGTAAGGTGCAAACCCTAAACACTGACGCATCTATGGTGGAAAACCTAGAAACGACGTATAGGCAACATGGGGGGGGGTGCGGATGACGACGAAATGTGGCAGACCATACCTTTGTAGGAGCCAACGACAGATGAGCGGACACCTGCGACTGCCTCATCTTGTCTGCAGGAGCTGCAACCAAGTCTGACGTGACATGAATCAACGAGGTGGGATGCGCCTAAGGACGAAATGGAGAAGGTAGGGGGAATCCGGACGCGGGCGAGATGGGGAGGAACGTCGCGATCAAAAGCAGAGAGCGAGGGGGATGGGAAATGGAGGAGACGGAAGGGCGGGTCAGGATGCCAGAGAAATGGAGCAGAGCATACCTGCGAAGACGACGACACATCCTTAGCGGATGGCGGCATCAGAGGGTGGGGTTGAAACCCTAAATGGCAGCACGAGTGGTCATGAGATGTCGATGACTTCTTCAAGATGAGGGGACTTCGGTGGCTTCTTTCAAACCGTTGTGGGGCAGCTTCACCCGAAGCGCGGCCCACGGAAGCGCCCTAAGACGCTGGACGTTTGGGGACACTGGACAATTTTTGATGGCAATAACTAGTTACACACAGTTCATCCAGACCGTCCTGCGAGAACTAGAAGCAGAGGCCTCGAGTCTGCACATCGCGCCCAAAAACGCCAATAGTAAAAAAGAATAATGAGTATAAAAGACGTTAGGAAATTAATGTATGTGGATGAGTCTTATAGGACGGTAGATTCAATTTGTGAGCCCAAGAGAATTGGATGTCAATGGTTAATTTTTTTTACAATTTTTTTTGGAAAAAAATCTCTTTACAATTCTCGAGAAAAAAAGAAAAAGAAAACTCAGCGATTTAGGGCCTGTTTAGTGGGCTGGCTTGAGCGCTACACCGCGCCACACTTCGGCCGCCGCAGGTGTGACGCGCTGCGGCGCCTATGGCGCCTGTCCGAACAGGCCCTTAAACCGGCACCTACATCGGTGTGTTGCGGTGAGAGCCGGAATATACCCGGTTTCTCCCCTTGGATCCTTGTTTGCTTCCTGCTGCCTGGCCTTCTCCCCAAAATCAAATCCCTCGCCCACAAAGGAGACTAGGAGAGCCAGCCAAATCTTCCACCTCCTCCATTTCCAGCCCCGTCCCCACACCAGCTCGCGTAACCTCCTCCCCATGGCTGGAGGCGGCGGCGCAGGCGCGGGCTCGTCGTCCGGCGGCGGCGGAGGGGGCGGCAGGGAGGGCGACTGGGACTGCGGCAGCTGCGGCAACCGCAACTACGCCTTCCGCTCGCTCTGCAACCGCTGCAAGCAGCCGCGCCTCCTCGTCGACCCCAACACCCCGCGCGACTCCAAGTGGCTACCCCGCGCCGGGGACTGGATCTGCACCGGTAACACCTCTCCTGCCACGCTACCCTTCATTATTACCCAGCCCTGAATCACCCGTCACTTGTTGTAGATGCAGGCTCTCATCCATCCCTATGCAGCGCATTGATAGTCTAGTGAATCTAGCATTTCTCCTTCATCCCTTGTGTTCGCTCTAGGTTTAGTATGTTGGTATAGCCCTGGTTATTATTGTAGACTTTGGGTCTGTTTGGATTCAAGATCTAATTACTAGCTAGCTAAAATTAGCTAAAATTGATTCTAGTGCATCCAAACAAGAGGGCTAATAGACGAGCTAATTTTTTAGCCAAGTTTTTAACTAGCTGTTAGCCAACTAGCTAGCCAAACTCAGCTAGATTTTAACCCATCTAGTAGCCCTAACTCATCCAAACATGATCTTTTCTAGTCATGCAGACAACATTTTAATAAGGTAAGTTAGTTGCATTTTAAATGATGAGTGTTTATTTTTTAAAACAGAGCAGGTGTAAATAAAGGAACTAGAAAATTCATTCAAACTAAGAAAGGAAACTCTACAAATTATTTGACCACCGCTCCTTAAGCTTTCCATGCAAATCAGTTCAATCACCCTCTTTGATCTAGAATTTTTTGACCAAACTGTATACCTCTCTTATAAGCACTGTAATCAGGGTAGTTAGTACCACTATATGTTCTGAAAGTATCTTGGATGATCTTTGTTTGTGTTTTAATTGTTGCTACTACCTATTAGAAATATTTCCATTATTCCTTCTGTTTATTTTGTTCATTGAATGCTGCTATATGTGGATAATATTAGAAAAAACTTTACCAATGAGTGTGCTAAGTAATGACTAGTGTGCGTGTGTCTATTCCTTTCTATGGGTTTGTGTGTGATGGCTGGTCATGGTGGTGGTGGGTGTGGGTGTGCTTCGGTGCGTTTTGCTGCCTACTGTGCTGGTTGGTTTATGCGGCAAATGGATGAATAGGTTGCAGTAACAATAATTATGCATCCAGAAAGAACTGCAAAAAGTGTGGCTTGCCCAAGGAGGAAGCAGCAATGCCAGCATTGCAAATGGCAGGGATGGCTATGCCAGCTTATGCAACTTATATTGCAAGACTACAAAGCCTTGCTGCTTCTGCTTCTGCCTATAACATGAACTTTGGGATGGCTGCCAATTCACCTTTGCAGCAGCAACTACTTGCAAGTGCAAACTGGCCCTATGGGATGGCTGGTAGATATGGGATGCAATCTTCTGGTTGGCCATTTGGCAACGGCAACCCAAATCAGTTTTTAGGTGTTCCAAAGGATTGGCGTAATGGAGATTGGCTCTGCAGCTGTGGATTTCATAACTATTCATCTCGTACTCAGGTAATTATAAACTACGCTAATCTGGTCCAGTTGAAATCATAGATAGCCTTAACAAATGTTTCTCAATTTTGGCTGTGCACTCTGACCTTTAATGTGTTTTTGGTTCAACTTTTTTCTGTAATGCATTAATGCCCTCCTTAATCTCTCCTTTTCAGTGCAAAGAGTGTGGTGCACCTGTACCATCGGGCATTCCCTCCACAACAATGAAAGCTACATCTGATGCCTCTTCCAGTAAGACAATCAGTTCCTCAGTTTTTACAATGTTCTTTTATTTTAACCCATACAAAATACCTACTCCTCTTTTGGAATAATCGCTGCATGTTTACCACTCCAATAGTGTGCATGCTGTGATTGCTTTGCGAGGTGTGGTTTAGTCACTCTAATTGTCAAGGTTAATAGCTGACTACTGCTTTCACATCTGTTGGGGTTTTCTGCCAACTTCTACCGAGTTACACTGGTTAGACTGTTGGAGAAACTCCCATCATCAGTCTGTACAAAAACGGGTACACTATGGACTAGCATATCTACCACGTTCAACCAAGATAACATACAAGTACAAAATCATTGATCGCTACCATTTGACTTGTAGCGCAGCAGAAGAAGAGCACAACGATGTAGTGTAAGTAGTCGTATGTTCTCGTATACCAGGAGTAGCAACACGTTCACTGCTTCTTACGTTCGTTGTCGATCAACATCGCAACAAAAACAACAATATTACCATTCGTGCGGGGACGAGAAGTCGCGACGCTGGTGTGCTAGGCTGCTAGCACAATACACACAACGAAAAGAAGGGTAGGTGTGGTGAACTCTAGGGACAGAGGCGATGGTGGCTATGATGTGTCTCCTAGCACTTCAGCCCCTTCGTGTGTGTGTGTATATATATAGGTATATTAGGAGCCCTGGGCTAGGGATAGAGGCGATGGTGGCTAGGATGTGTCTCCTAGCACTTCAGCCCCTTCGTGTGTGTGTGTGTGTATATAGTTAGGCGTGCCCGCTGCACCCACTCGTCAAGCCAGACTGTCGGGTGCGCCCCCACCCCACGTCTGTGCATGCCAAAAAATAGGAAGACATGCACGAGTCAAACACGTTTCCTTGCATGCACGTAAATTTAAGAAAGAGATATGTGACAATTTCTATTTTTAAATGTTTTTCCTCCATAAATATAGGATCGCTGCAACAGACATCAGACATGCAACTAGACTCGTCAAGACCAATTTATGATATATACTGATATTAATTATGCTACACATTGTTGATATTTATGCAATTCAGTACACTACGTATAAATCTGTTACATGCTGCATGCACAAAATTAGGATGACAGAAATGTATGATGAAAGGAAATAGATTGTCATGTATGGAAATAAAAAATTGTATTTAATGCTTTATTTCCTCCATAAATATAAGATCGCTTCAACAACCATGTAGCTAGACTCGTCAGGATCAGTTTATGATATATACTGATACTAATTATGCTACATGGTGTAGATATTTATGCAATTCGGTACACTGCGTTAAAATCTGTTACCTGTTGCATGCGCACAAAATTAGGATGACAAAAATGTACGATGAAAGGAAATAGATTGGCATGCATGGAAACAAAAAATCGTATTTAATGCTTTATTTCCTCCATAAATATAGGATCACTCAACATGTAACTAGACTCGTTAGAATCAGTTTATGATATATACTTATACAAATTATGTTACACGGTGTAGGTATTTATGCAATGCTGTACATTGTGTTAAACATCTGGCAAGTGGTTCACTGGTGGACGCATCTTCAGGTTCGAGCGTAAAAATCTTAAGTTTTGAGCATAAAACCCCTCGGTTATAATCGTAAATACCGAGCCAATGTGAGAGGTTCATATCTATGGTGGGTTGTATTCACGATCCTATTTTTATGTTAGTTCCGAAAAATATGGGAGTCACATCCATGGGGTTTATATTTTTATGCAGATCCAAAAATTATGGCAGATCGTTATAGTTTCCATTGCATGCGCGGAAATTTTGGATGATATTTTCGTTTCCACTACACGCATGCAAAAAAATAGGATGACATGGTTCACGCAGAGCATAAATTCATATACAAAGTCGCATAAATTCATACACTATGTAGCATAATTGATAAAAAAAACTAATATCGGTTCAACTAACAGCCCCCGCGGGAATTAAGGATAGTTTTATGGCAACATAAAATTGTATTCATCGTCGTAAAAATCATCACTGGAGTGCATATAGTGTAAGAAGCAGACATAAAACATAATCATCGATGACATAAACATGGATCAGATAGTTCGTCGCCGGAGGACGATCCCGAGGCCGCTAGATCAAAGGACGCCGCCGAAGCCGCCAGATCGGATGAGTTGGTCGTCGAAGGACGCCAGAGCCACCCATGCCTTGCGTGGCCGCCATCGCCAGAGACGACCGCGTCAAGCGCGACCGCCGGAGCGACCCGCGTATCTCGTGGCCACCGTCGACGCCTACCGTGCCTCGCACAACCGCTGTTGCCACCGGGACTAGGGTGCGTCGCCTCTGCCCGTCCGCTTCGGGAGTGTCACACCCGGGTTTTGGGGCACCAAGACCCGGGCACGAACATAATCACCAGGTGTGCTGGGACCAAGTCTCACACATATGATGAATCATGGCACAGGATCGAATGTCACATCTTTACTACATAACAGGAATTCTATACAAAATAAATAATTACATTATAAGGAGACAACGGTCCAGCAACCCAAAGTTGACTGGGAGACGACGACCTAGACCTCTCACGAACACATCGCAGCATCCTCCATGCGCCTCATCCTGTGGTACCTGTTCTTGACCTGTGGAGGGGGTGTGAGACAGCAAGAGTGAGCTCACATACGTTCATCGCTCAACAAGTTGTGGGGAATAATGTGAATGAACTCGTCAAAGGTGGAAGCTCACGTGAAGTGTAAGGCTTACCAAAGAGGATGGTTAGAGCTGAGCATTGCTTTTAAAGTTGGTCAAAATTTTATTAGCAGTTACTAAGTATAAGTAAATACCAACCCAATTAAGCAGTAGAACAAAAGTAACAACATCACCTGCGATGCAATGCATATGACAAATTGAATTTAGTTCCATAAATTAATCATGTGAGGGTCCGAGCTGCTCATGACCGTGAGCACGGCTAGTATACCAGTTTTACGCTCTGCAGAGGTTGCACATCTTTACCCACAAGTCATGTTACCCATCTGCCAAGGGATCGCGACTTCCCATACACCTCTACCGAGGAGGCGAGGCAGGGTAACACTACGAGGCCTTTACAAAGTTACACTAGCTTCAGAAAACCCGCTACACTTTATAGGAAGCTCCAATGCAGGGTTCTTGCCTGACCGCCATCGCAGCAAAATCAACCAAGGACCTCCCTACACTGACCACTCCCCTACTGCCCTTGCCCCTTTCGGGTAAGGTAGTCTTCCACTAGCTTTCCTAATTAATCAGCCAAGGGCGTCCCATTAAACCCTTGTGGTAGCACTGTTTTTCCGGGTGGTCGCTCCATGTTCCAATTAACATAATGATCTTATCATGAACAGTAATAATGAACATATAATAAAAGTGTGATCATGAATAATGTACCTTCATACCCAAAACCACATAAAGCACTAGCAAGTACTACCCAAAAAGTTCAGTGGTAAACAAGGTATAAAGATAGACAAACTATGGTAACCTATTGGGTCCCATCAAAATTAACCTATGCAGATCATTATGATTAATCAAAACATGGCTGCGTAAAAAGAAGTGATCAAGGGCACAACTTGCCTGGGACTTGAGATTCCAGGTACCAGGATGATCTTCAGGTGACTCGTAATCTCGCGCTAGTCGTAGCAATACAAACAAACATGGTATAGGCAAAATTAACATCACACCAAGCATAAGAATAAACTGCATAATAGTTAATCTATGCGTTGCTACGAGATCGTGGGTTCGAGAACTGCTAAATTCGAAGCTACGGTTATGAAGTTATAGTTTTCCGAAAATCCACGTGGTTAAATATAAAATAGACTAAGTGCAACATTTTAACCTATATTCCATGACAAAACAAAATTATCAGATGATAATAAATATTAGTGTGAGACTAATGCAACTAGAATGGGTCAAAACGGAGTTACGGTTCTCAAGTTACGATTTTTCCGAAGTTATTAAATACCTAGTATAGAATAAATCATGTGGATAATTTTGATCTATGTTTCATGAATAAACCGAGTTACTAGATGATAGACAATATTGAAACAAAATAAATGCAACTGGAACAGATTAAAAAGGAGTTGTAATGAATTAAATATGAATTAAACAAGTTACTAGTATTATTTTTATACATAATAATCGATTTTCGGATTAAATCTAGATTTATACCAAATTAGTGGACCGCGGCCATAAATTTAGAGGAGTTCAGGGTGTAAACTGTAAATTACAGGGACCCCAGTACAAGAGCTTTCCCACGGCTAGGATGGCGGGTTCAATATTATAAAACCGAGGGGCTCATATGCATGTGTTACCTGACTGAAGGGGTATTCTCGGATCACAACCGTTGGAACAGAAGCTCACGGCGCAGATCATCCTAATCTTATAAACGAACCGGTACACCATGCTGTCCACCGGATCAACAATCGTCGGCCAGGATTTTACGAAGCGAGATTAGATCTGTGCCGACCATCTCACAACCTACGGCACAAATATCGACCCAAATCAACCATCCTACGATCTGATCACGGCCGCATGACACCAGATCAATGGTCCAGTGCCCACTAATCTCGTCACCACGCCAGAGCCGATACGAGCCGTAGATCAGGAATTCTGCGGCTGGTATAACTTTGACCTCCCTCCTCTGACTCCGATCGGCGGCGCCCTATACGCACGGCGGCACCCCAAATGCTCCGGTGAGCAATTAGCCATCCATGAGACCCAGATCGAGCCCCAGGAAGACCCGCCCAGATTCATAGTGCACCGGTGAACCACCAGGGTCGCCCAACGCGGCCAACCGAGGCCCAGACACTGGTTAGCTGAGAGTGTAGACGACGACGTCAACCTTCTTCCCCATTCAGGCACGCGGCTACGATGGTAATCACGCGATACTTTCCTCTCGGACGTCTGAGACGGCGAGCAGCAGGACAATGGCTTTATAGGGCGGTTCACGGTGGGGGTCTCGGCAGGTTGTTGTGGCATGCGCCCAAGGCCAGCCGACGCGGTGGCTTCAGTTCGGATACACGGCTGAGCGAATCCCGGCGGACATGGCGGATGAGGGGAGAAACTCTGTTTAAATAGCCGCGAGGAGATGAGTACAAGCACGGACAGTTGGCTCCGATCGTAATAGACTCCAGTGATTACGGGAGGCTGATTACGGCAAAGTTTTGGGTGCAACAACCCGGAGGAAACACAGCCTTGCCAATCGGAGTCCATGCATGGGACGATATGGACACATGTGTGTGCCAGCAGCACGAGTCATCAACGAAGAACAGCCAAGCGGAAAGAGCGCAGGCAAACTGCACGTCGTTTTTTTACTATGCGTGAAGTAGGGGATGGAACTGCACAAGGGACTCCACACGTTGATGATACGCGAGAAAATCCAGATGATTTCATTCACCCCATCCTCTCAGCACGACATCAGCCACGACTGGAAAAGGAGGAAGAAAAAAAAACACGGCAGGACATGGGTTGTATTGATGTGGGGATTTGAAAGACAAGATGAGCCGAGTGGTCATGGCAGATACAAGGCTTCACTTTTTTTTTGTTTTTTTCCTCTATTCCTATTTCTTGTGTTCAAGTTTAATGCACACATAAGAAACTTTGGCGTAAAATGCAAAGTCGCTTCAGCTTATTTATTGATTGATTGATTTATTCATCCAAGCAAATGCTTTTAAATGTGCACACACAAAAATATGTGTCTTAAGAAACGTAATTTCTACTTCATAAAATCCTCAAGAGAATAATTAGATTAGAAATATATTATTTGTCAAAGGAATAACTAAATTCTCGTAGAGGTCCCTTTTATTAGATTTTTTAGGAAACATATTTGTTTTAGCAGATGTAACTTCAATGGTAATGAAAAAAAACTTTAAAAAAATATTCTAACTCAATTTTTTTTTGGAAAATTTTACATAATTCTCAAAATGAGATTTTGAGGTGTTACAGGGAGCGCCGTCACCGCTTGCCCGCCCGCCTTGGGAGCGTCGCACGTCGGTCGCCCTCCTCGGGGTGGCACCGCCGCTGGCCCCCAGGATCGCCGCCGCCGCTAAAAACCTAATCCCTGGCGGCGTGGGGGTGTTTTTATAGCAGCCCGGACCTAGTCCGGCTCGACCAGATTGCACCGTCTGACCTGGGCTTCCTCTAGTTATTGGAAGCCCAGGGCTCGTAATATATATATAATCCATATGGGGTTCCAAGCTGTGATTCTTTGTCAGCAACATTATTAACCACTCCGTAGTACACCATTCCATCATATTGATTGATGAATGCTCGTAACTCAAAGCTCACAAATGCGAGTTCTTTGTTGATGTTCCAAAGCGTATCATTGAACAGTTGTTGATCACTGGCTGCAAGCCATATATGAAATAATTCAAATAAGTGGTTGGAGGCTAGACATTTGACAAAATGAACAGTTGTTGATCATTGGTGCTTGATATATGATTCAGCTGCCCAATAAGGTTTAGAAGTGAAAATAATTCCAATCCAATGTAAAATGAAAACCATTATTTCAGACAAACAGATAATGCGGGTTTGAAATGCAAGTGTAATTTCCAGTAAATTCATTGAAATGATTGTGATCGGTTTGGCTGATCAGAAAATGAGCAGTCAAATTTCCTTAGTTATATTATATCTTCGACTTTTTTTTCTTAAGATAGTGATACCTTTGATGAGAAAGTAAGTGCAACTACTTCTGGAGTCTGGATCGGACAAAAATTCCAGTAAATTGTTTGATTACATGAGAGCTGAGAGGAGCATTTCGTCGAACAGTTGTTGCGCTATGGTGCATAAATAGAAGAGATGAGGATGACTTACCGGTGTTCTGGCCAAAGGCGCCATCGAAGACAGCGTGGAAGTCGCGCTCGGAGAGCGGGCCGCGGGCGAGCAGCGCTTGGATTAGGATGTGGTGCTTGCTCGACAGCGGCGCCATGGTGAGGACGCCGCTCCGCCGTCGTCTACGCACCTCCGCGAGACGTGCTGCCCCGGTACCCCGCAGCCGGCCTCCGCGCCGCAAGTCGCTGCCCGCTAGGGTTAGGGTTCGCTATTCGACAGGAGTCGGAGACAAGCAGAGCGGCTGCGGAGGACTCTCGGCGAGTGGGTCAATGTGGGCTGCTGACAACACGAAAGAAAGGTCCGAGCGGGCCATCATTTACTGTGAAACCTACCCGTGAAGTGGGTCACGAGGCGAGTGGGTCAAAAAAGTCTTGCAAGCAGCAGGACTGGTTGCAGACTTGCAGCAGAGAAGTCGATGGAGTGCGAGAAAGAAAAACGAGAGATTCTGATATTTGCCATCAACAAGAAACAGGTTTGTAAAATTGCCATCAGGCTCACATTTTATAGACCTAGCTGGACCCATAATTCATAGACACAGTGGTAATTATAACAAGAAGACAACATTGTGAGTGGCAAAAATCCAATTATCTCAAAGAAAAACCTACCCGTGGAGTGAGAATCTCTCAGCCTGCAAAGGCTGTCGTGTGAGAACCAGTAGGTGCAAGGGTGCGCTGCGTGAAGGCGGGGAATCGGACTACTCCCGAGCGAGTACTTCAACTTCACTTCATGTTAAGGGGAGACAAAAACCCTTGGGGGCTCGACGAACCCGGGGTCACCCTCCGTCGGGTGCTATAACTCCAGTTCATGAAAGGCCAACCCTCCGAAAACCACAGCATGGACAGGAACACTCGGGGGCTCGACGGTCTCCGGATCCCCCTCGGGCAGGTACCTCAACTCCACTTCATGAAAGAAGAGACGACAGTCATCAGCGAACCCGGGGTCACCTTCGACCAAGCGCAACGACTAAGGTCCACACGAGAACTAACCTTTTTATTTAGGCCTGGAGGATAACTGACGCTTATTGGATGGAAAATAGGGTTAACTATTTCCTATAATTAGTTTATGGGTCTGTCCCCATAAACCCGGTGGGGTCTATGATTGAGAGTTCAAACTTATTTGGGGATTTGTGGTGGTGCAGTATTATATGGTTAAGACTTATAAGACTTAAGACTTATGTATCGTGTGGTTGAGAGTTGAAACTTATTTGTGGATGTGTGGTGCGTAATTCTGCCTATATATATTTATACGATGTATGATTATTGTGTGCTTTCCGATTTATAGGTTGAACAGCTATATGTTTTCTGGAACCATATATAGGTTGAATGCCTATATGTTTTCTGGAACCATATATAGGTTGAACTCCTATATGTTTTCCTCAACATTTGCAACTTTAAGATCCCGTGCTAAATTATCATACCTTGAACTGTATAAGATCTCATGCATCTGGAGAGTGGTTCATGATAGTGGTGGCAGAATTGTCAAATTCATTAACAAAACCATTGGTTGCATGCATCAGCGCAACCAATCATGCAGAACGTACCCAGCAAAGAAAAGTTCTTTACAACTTAACACTATTAGAATGTTCTTTACAACTTAACACTATTAGCCACTACTTCAGCTAATGTAGGGGCTGAATCGACCAGGGCTTCCAAATTTTCAGTCCCTTGAGGAACTCCAGTTGCAGCAACAGGAAAATTACATAGCCAAACTTAAATCAGTTCACCACTGCTTGGCTATCCATTGCTGACCAAAAGAACTACATCAGTTCATAACCACTGCTGACCAAAATACCTACATCAGTTCACCACTGCTTGGCTATCCATTGCTGACCAAAACAATTACATCAGTTCATAAGATTTGCTACTGCCGACCACAGCCCCATGTTGAAACAAGCGTGTGAGCAAACACAAGATTACAACAAACACTACAACTGAAATCATTTTTGACCTACAAAACTTACGTTTATTAACATCTAAGCACTTGCAACAAACAGGATGAAGTGATCATGGCTTCATCAATGGTACACACATTGATTTGGACTTTTTCAATGGTACAGACGATTCGGACTTTGAAGTTCTTCGATTCTTTCGTTTTTTATTCGAATTTGACTCCATTTTGTACTTTTCGTGCTCTACACATTTATTTTCTCCACTCCCGGGTACAAATTTCTCCTTAGTCGCACTGTTAATTAGTAACATGATGTATAGAGCATATGACATTCTCTTAGATGTGTGCATGTGATTGTTTTCCATCTCCTCCAACATCATGTCTACTATGTTAAAAGGCTTCCCGAACAAAATATGATACAGTAGGACCCTGCTTGATCCATGAACCTTACTTTTATCTCCAATCAAAGGATTGATAGTCTTTCTAATAATCCGGTTTAATGAATTCACTTGGTTACCATCTGCACTCATGAGCTCTTTTCTTGTGCATCAGTCAATTGGCGCTTAATCTTAATATTGTGCTCGGACGGAACATGGAGAACCTTTTGACAAAATCTCTCTGTGACAGTAATCTTCTTATTTATGCCTGTCATCCAAGTCAGTGAGGTCCTACTTTGATTTATGGACAATGTGGAGTAGAACTGTTTGATCGGCTCTTCATACCAGTTCTGTTTTATAGCCATCAATTCATGAAGACCAATGTCACGACTTGCTTTCTCAACATATGGCATCTCCGGTAAACGTTTGATATTTTTCCAATCGATCCATTTGTTGTCAGCACATTTCTTCTTGCTATAAATACTGTTGTATAGATCTATATGCTCGTTGGACCAAAAACGCCCATCGCTTGCAGATCTGACCTGTTCATATAAATTTATAAATTTAACCAATTTCAAAGACTTCTTCCGTTTTGAATTTTTGTAGCTCACAGGCGTCCTGGCTACAACCTCAGCTAGTTGGGGGCAAACCATCCAGAAGGTCAATTTGAGGACGGTCTTCTTCCTCTAGTGCAGCCGCTTCTTCATCTGTGAGTTGAGCACCTAGAGCAAATTGACTGAGAGGGCCCTCTCCCTTGATGGACTGGGCAAGAGCTGAGCAAGATGCACTTGCTCTGCATGTGCAGGCTCTACAACCGTTTCATCTGTTAGTTGTTCACCTGGAGCAAAAGAAGGACTGTGCGAGAGCTGATCAAGACGCACCTGCCATGTCTTTTCTGCAGCCCTTTCTGACTGCACAGGCACCTGCTCTGCATGTGCAGGCTCTACAACCTGTGCCTTGTCTGGTATTGTGGCACGGTTGTCACATGTGAGTTGTGCATCTGGAGCCTTGTCTGGTATTGTGGCACGGTTGTCACCTGTGAGTTGTGCATCTGGAGCACACTGGCATTCAATGTTCCATTGTGAAACATTGTCTGTCACCTGTGAGTTTTGCATAAGTCTAAACTGATCCATTGTTCTAGCAAGAAAATCATCATCGCAAGCTTTAAAGAAACATTCACGATCTTTCGCGTCTTTGACTAAATCAGACCCTGTTGAATTACTGTCAAGGAGAGTCGTTTCATGTCCAAGGATCCACATGCAGTGCATGTGAAAGAAATAATTATTTAGATGAGTATGTACTGGGATCTTGAATTAACTAAGTATCCAAAGGCTGATCCTTTGCCAACAAAAAAAACAAAATTTAATTAAGCCAACAAAAAGGAACAAAAGTTAACCTACTTTGCTCTTGTCAAAGCCACATTAGTTCTCATAACACAATCAAGAAAGCTTATATTCCCACCATTATTTTGTCTAACTGTTGAAAGGATTAATGTCCTTCTCAGCACCTTGACATGAATCAACAGTGCATACTTTAACAGAAAGAAAGTCATGCTTCTCATAACTCTGAACTCTTTCTTGCAAAGAAATTACTTGGGCTGTATATGGAGATACTATACCAACGCTGGTTTTCTTCTTCTGCTCGGCGCATGCTGTAGTGGTTATAGACCAAAAAAAACATGGATGACACTTAAACATATCAGCTTTAATGAAACTTACATGTTTTTTATCAGTTCAAATGTTAGACTTACCTTCAGCAAGTCTGCAAACAATATTGGCTACCACAGCAGCTTCAACAATATTTTTAAGCCCTGTTTATTGTTTTCTTCGAAACTATCTTCAACATGGATGAATGAATATGGACCATACATATGGCCATCGGGATAAATATTGTTATAGTTCTTAACGTTGAGACCATCTATAATTTTTCCTTCATAAAACTTTTGATTTGTAAACTTGCTGATGGAAGGGTGCATTCTATATTGAATATTTAGCATGTGCTTTGGAAAATCAAGTCCACTTAATCTTTCAAAGAGGCTTCGCCTAAACCTGTTCTCTTTAGCAATCTTACCAGTAAGGAGAAAGTATTAGCAGTCTAGAAATTATCATTGATAACACAAGGAATCAAGGATACATTCAAATGGTCTTATAAGTTATAATGAAGACATACCGTGCTCTTTACCACTGATTGTAGTTGCTTGTCATCCCCAACAAGCACCACATGTTTTATCCCACTAGTTGCAAGAGGGATCAATGATTCACATTTTTTAAGTATGCTGCCTCATCAATAACTAAAATGTGGAATTTCTGATTTTCCAACCAACTAGACCTATAGGGAGTGCAAAACACAAGTCTTGCATCTTTTGTTTTTAATTTTTTTGAAGAAACAATTTTGCTCTTAAATATTTCTAACAATTTTCCATTATCAGCTTTCTTCTTCATCCGGTCCTCATTAGGTAAATTGTAAAGCGTCGGGAAGGTTTGCCCCAACTAGCTGAGGCTGTAGCCGGGATGCCTGTGAGCTACAAAAAATTAAAAAGGAAGAAGTCATTGATTAAATGCATAAATTTGTATCTACAGGATAGAACTGCAAGCGATGACCGTTTTTGGTCGAACGAGCATATGAATCTATACAACAATATATATAGCGAGAAGCAATGTGCTGACAATAAATGGATCAATTGGGAAAAGATCAGATAAATTCCTGGGATACCAGATGTTGAGAAAGCATGTCATGACATTGGTCTTAATGAATTGATGGCTATAAAACAGAACTGGCATTAAGAAACAATCAAACAGTTCTACTCCACATTGTTTGTAAATGAAAGTAAGACCTCGCTGACATGGATGACAGGCAAAAATATGAAGATTACTGTCACAAAGAAGCGGAAGCTGCAGATAGAGAGATTTGTTGTCACAGGACCTGAGAAGAGCAAGATCGAGAGACTGAGGAGAGGAGGATGGAAACCTAGCTGTCAGGAGCAGCGGACGCGTTCTCGGCTGCCAGGAGCGAGGGCGTGCCTCTCCCGTTGCTTTCCTTTTTTTCTTTCTTTTGCCCGTTTTCTTTTTGGCCGGAGTGTCCAATGTCCTGCCTTCTCTAGAACTTACGGGAGGATATGAGAGAAAAAAAAAGAAGGCAGAGTACGCATCATTTAAAAGGCATCCAATGGACTCTATTAAAAGGCGACGTGGACAATTTTGTGTACTCCGTTTGGTATTCAACGACTGAGAAGAAAGAAGTGACGTGGCAAACTCACTGCACGGCATGGTGCACAACTTTTACTATAGAAATTTAGCCACTGCACAGAACACCTCGGTCTCCGCCGCCGCCGCCGGCGTGCCCCTTCTGGCCTTCACTGCCCACATTGAAGTTCTGCCCCTCCCTCCAACATCCATTCTCTCCCCCAACAAATGAAGGGCGAGTCCTCTGGTCCGGGCCTGGATGGCAGTGGCCATGCGCGGAGATCCAGCCGAGTCTTCTGCCTCCGACTCGCTGCCCCCGAGCCTCTCTAATCGCCATTGCTCTGAGTCACTGGCTACAGCCGCCCGCGTGCCCCTTTTGGCCTTCACTGCCCGCATTGAAGTTCTCCCCCTCCCTCCATTCTCCCCCCCAACAAATGAAGGGCAAGGGCGAGTCCTCTGGTCCACGCCCGGACGGCAGTGGCCATGCGCGGAGATCCAGCCGACGCATTGCCGGCAAATTTTCTTACCAATACAGCCGACGCATAGCCGGTCCATATTCTTGCTGGATCGGTGGTGGCTCTTTGGTGAGGTTCAGCCGTCGCATCGCCGGTTGCAGTTCTCGTTTGACTCGGTCTTCACCTTGTCGGTCCAGTCGATTGCCAGGTACCTTTTCCTTCGCATCTGCTGACCACGAAGTAGGGTTCTTGGGTTCTAGGGTTCTTGGTTCTTATGGAATATTGGAATCCAGTGGTAAATTATAGAGCACTTAATAGGATTGCTTGCTACAGAAGTATCGAGTGTCAGCTTTGTCTCAGCACATAATCAGTAATTGCCCAGTCCAATAAATAATTGTAATATTTTGTGTTTCACTTCTCTGACCATTGTTTAAAATTGTTGGGGGCGCAAGGGATGACATATCACCCTGGAACACCGATACACGATTTGCTTGCAGAAATCCATACAATACTTTCAGAACAGATGGTTAAACTCCTTGCATCTTTTTTCCCTTTTAGGTTGGAGGGATCCGTTGGACATGGCATTACCTGATGTATTGGACACACTTTTTCGTGGATGCGTGTTTCAAAGAGGTTGAGAACGGCATTTATGTAACAGAATTCACTCACCTTTTTTGGCAGAATGTTACAAAATCCATTAATGAACAAACGAATATTACTATTCCACTTAAGGATCTATAAAATAGGTTTAAATACTTCAAAGATTTGTGGGAACGGTACAACAAGCTTACGTGACAGTTGTCAAGTGGTGCAGGCCCGATAAAGCTCTCACTTGAAGAGGTACCTCACCTGAACATTTCAGTCTTTCTCTGTTTATAGAACTTAACACTAACTGACGCTTTCCATTGAAGATAAAAAAGAACTTGAATCGGGTAAATACGAATGTATGTTGCAATATTTGGATCAGTTCACACATATATTTGTAAGCTGTGATGAGCATAAGTTATCATCAGTAGCTGCGTATCGTGCCAATATTAGATGTGGGAACTTAAGTAGTGCAAGTACTGAGAAGCGCAGCATTGACGAGACCTCTTTCAGCCATGTTCGGCAGAAGAGCTCGAAAGTTCATGTGGCTCAGTCATTACAAAATGACATGACCCACGAGAATGCAATGCAATATCTTAAAGACCATGACATCTAAGGTGGTACTTTAAAATTTTGTATAGCCAATAAGTTACTTAAAGACTATCAAAATCTGAGTAAGTTCTCCCGTCTGGAATCCCTTGAGGAAAGGATCATTTTCCTGGAAGGAACCTAGAAATTAAAATCTGATGGATCAGTTTCCTAGCAGTAACCTAGAAATTAGAATCTGATCCCTCTTTCTTAAAGGTAATCCAGTTTGTTTAGGTTTTCTGTAGTCATGTCAGTTATTTATCCTGTTCCTGTGTTTTTTTGCTAGTCTAGTCTGGCCTTAAAATCTAAGGGGCCAGCTAAAAGCAAATACATGTCATGGAGACTGCGTTCAGCCTTGGTTTCTTTCTGTTTACATGTTTTTCTATCTTCTGAAAGTAATGATGACTGTATATTGCTTTCTGAACAGCCTGTTATTGCTTTCTGAAAGGTTTACCCTGGAACGATGTGGTTTCTCAAACAAGATACTTGGTATTTATTTTCTTTGTGGCAATGTTTTATGGATGTAACTATGAACTACTTACTAGTATGCTGCCCGATGCAGTGATGTTCTCTTCTGTAGAGGGATGCAGATTCATTTAGCAAGCAATGCCAAGGAAGATTAGTGCATGAAATTGTTAATGCTTCATTGTTGTTGTTTTGGCCTTGCTTTTTGGCCTGGTATTGTGTTTGGCTTGCCCCGTTTGAAATGGCCTTAGAACCAGTGATGCTTAGTTGATGATGCCTAGATATTCTGCTTTTGGTATATTGAAATATTGTGACTTGTGATTTCTAAACTCCAGCTGAATACTGCTATGCCAAGTCATACAATGCACGTGTGAACGTAGTGCATTTCACTTTGCTTTTTTTTTCTTCATACAATGCTTTGTTATAATGCTCCGTGGAGGAATTCTTTTCTATTCTTAATTTGGGTAATTGAATTAGACTAAACTCAATTAGGTCTAGGGTCTCGGACATTCAGTAGAAGCATAAGCTCTTGAAATTGTTGACATAAATAATGAGACGGAAAATGGAGATAAAATAATCACAGCCACGGGGTATTACAACAACAAAAAACAAGACATGGTTCTACAGATTATTGTGGCTGCGACACACCCTCGGGGGGTCTACCAAAATAACTACAGAAATGTCATCTGGTGTTACAACAACAAACAATAGTTCAACAACAATGTCTAAGTGTACAACAACACCCATAGTGATAGGACAACAACAATGTCTTAGAAGTATTACAACAAGAAAGAACAAGACATGGTTTTACAGATTATTGTGGCTGCTGCTGCACTAGATGTACAGGAGAACACGTTGGATGCACAGGAATAGAGCTGTACCAATTTCTAAATATCAATTAATGATGTTTGCGACACGCCCTTTTTCTTCTCCTCCTTATCCTTCTTCTTCTTCTCCTTCTTATCCTTCTCCTTTTTTTCCTTAAGATTTACATTTGCACCACTAGCACTAATACAACAAAAAAAAACTACAGAATATTTTCCGGTCAAACTGGGAAGAAAACCTTACCGATAGAATTTTACGATCAAAACATACACAAAGACAGGAAAATGGTCGGTGGGATCTGCCTGTGGTGGCCTCCGACGAAAGCGTAGACGTCGGAGAAGATGAAGAGGACGCAGGAGAAGAAGCAGAAGATGCAGAGGACACCGGAGAAGAAGCGTCGATGCTAGAAGGCAGCGTAGGGGTCGGTGGAGAAGAAGCGTCGGTGATAAGGCGTAGGGGGCGCACAGGCGAGGTATCCGCCGGTTTCTGTGAGAACCAGGAGGTGCTCGATGGCTCCGACGATGGCTGACTCTGTGGGAACCAGAAGGTGGAGGCGGGGAATCTGCAGGGAAGATTGGGACGGGAGCGCAACGCGCAGCTCTGCTGGCACGAAATGCGAGGGTGTCTGGATTCTAGGGTTCACGGGAGGGCAGCGCGCAGCTCCATGCCTCCCGCAGCACTTTTTTTTGGAAGCGCGTCGAGCAGGCGGAAATGCGGAAGTGAGAATGAGCAATCCCAGAATCCAGAATCCAGACACCCTCACCAAGGTATGGAGCTGCGGGAGGCATGGAGCTGCGCGCTGCCCTCCTGTGAACCCCAGAATCCAGACACCCTCGCATTTCGTGCCAGCAGGGCTGCGGAGGCTTGGAGCTGCGCGCTGCGCTCCCGTCCCAATCTTTCCTGCAGATTCCCCGCCTCCACCTCCTGGTTCCCACAGACTCAGCCATCGGCGGAGCCGTCGAGCACCTCTTGGTTCTCACAGAAACCGGCGGATCCCTCGCCTGTGCGCCCCCTACGCCTCCTATCACCGACGCTTCTTCTCCGCCGACCCCTATGCTGCCTTCTAGCATCGACGCTTTTTCTCCGGTGTCCTCTGCATCTTCTGCTTCTTCTCCTGCGTCCTCTACATCTTCTCCGACGTCTACGCTTTCGTCGAAGGCCACCACAGGCAGATCCCACCGACCATTTTCCTGTCTTTGTGTTTGTTTTGATCGTAAAATTCTATCGGTAAGGTTTTCTTCCCGGTTTGACCGAAAAATGTTCTGTAGTTTTTTTGCTGCATTAGTGGTAGTGGTGCAAATGTAAATCTTAAGGAAAAAAAGGAGAAGGATAAGGAGGAGGAGAAGGAGAAGAAGGATAAGGAGGAGAAGAAAAAGGGCGTGCCGCAAGCATCATTAATTGATATTTAGAAATTGGTACAACTCCATTCCTGTGCATCCAACGTGTTCTCCTGTACATCTAGTGCAGCAGCAGCCACAATAATCTGTAGAACCATGTCTTGTTCTTTTTTGTTGTAATACTCTTAAGACATTGTTGTTGTCCTATCACTAGGGGTGCTGTTGTACACTAAGACATTGATGTTGAACTATTGTTTGTTGTTGTAAGACCAGATGACATTTCTATAGTTATTTCGGTAGACCCCTCGAGGGTGTGTCGCGGCCACAATAATCTGTAGAACCATGTCTTGTTCTTTGTTGTTGTAATACCCCGTGGCTGTGATTATTTTATCTTCATTTTCCGTCTCATTATTTATGTCAACAATTTAAAGGGCTTATGCTTCTACTGGATGTCCGAGACCTAGACCTAATTGAGTTTAGTCTAGTTCAATTACCCAAAGTAAGAATAGAAAAGAATTCCTCCACAGAGCATTATTACAAAGCATTGTATGAAGAAAAAAGAAAAAAATGCAAAGTGAAATGCACTACGTTCACACGTGCATTGTATGACTTGGAATAACAGTATTTAGCTGGAGTTTAGAAATCACAAGTCATAATATTTCAACATACCAAAAGCAAAATATCTAGGCATCATCAGCTAAGCATCACTGGTTCTAAGGCCATTTCAAACAGGGCCAGCCAAACTCAACAACAGGCCAAAACAACAACAACAATGAAGCATGAACAATTTCATGCACTAATCTTTCTTGGCATTGCTTGCTGAATGGATCCGTATCCCTCTCCAGAAGAGAACATCACTGCATCGGGCAGCATACTAGTAAGTAGTTCATAGTTACATCCATAGAACATTGTCACAAAGAAAATAAATGCCAAGTATCTTGTTTGAGAAACCACATCGTTTCAGGGTAAATCTTTCAGAAAGCAATAACAGGCTGTTCAGAAAGCAATATACAGTCATCATTATTTTCAGAAGATAGAAAAACATATAAACAGAAAGAAACCAAGGCTGAACGCAGTCTCCATGACATGTATTTGCTTTTAGCTGGCCCCTTAGATTTCAAGGCCAGACTAGACTAGCAAAAAAACACAGGAACATGATAAATAACTGACATGACTACAGAAGACCTAAACAAACTGGATTACCTTTAAGAAAGAGGGATCAGATTCTAATTTCTAGGTTACTACTAGGAAACTGATCCATCAGATTTTAATTTCTAGGTTCCTTCCAGGAAACTGATCCTTTCCTCAAGGGATTCCAGACGGGAGAACGTACTCAGATTTTGATAGTCTTTAAGTAACTTATTGGCTATACAAAATTTTAAAGTACCACCTAAGATGTCATGGTCTTTAAGATATTGTATTGCATTCTCGTGGGTCATGCCATTTTGTAATGACTGAGCCACATGAACTTTCGAGCTCTTCTGCCGAACATGGCTGGAAGAGGACTCGTCAATGCTGCGCTTCCCAGTACTTGCACTACTTAAGTTCCCACATCTAATATTGGCACGATACGCAGCTACTGATGGTGACTTATGCTCATCACAACTTACAAATATATGTGTGAGCTAATCCAAATATTGCAACATACGTTTGTATTTACCCGATTCAAGTTCTTTTTTTATCTGTAATGGAAAGCGTCAGTTAGTGTTAAGTTCTATAAACAGAGAAAGACTGAAATGTTCAGGTGAGGTACCTCTTCAATTGAGAGCTTTATCGGGCCTGCGCCACTTGACAACTACCGCGTAAGCTTATTGTACCGTCCCCACAAATCTTTGAAGTATTTAAACCTATTTTATAGATCCTTAAGTGGAATAGTCATATTCGTTTGTTCATTAATGGATTTTGTAACATTCTGCCAAAAAAGGTGAGTGAATTCTGTTACATAAATGCCGTTCTCAACCTCTTTGAAACACGCATCCATGAAAAGTGTGTCCAATACATCAGGCAATGCCATGTCCAACGGATCCCTCCAACCTAAAAGGGAAAAAGATGCAAGGAGTTTAACCATCTGTTCTGAAAGTATTATATGGATTTCTGCAAGCAAATCGTGTATCGGTGTTCCAGGGTGATATGTCATCCCTTGCGCCCCCAACAATTTTAAACAATGGTCAGAGAAGTGAAACACAAAATATTACAATTATTTATTGGACTGGGCAATTACTGATTATGTGCTGAGACAAAGCTGACACTCGATACTTCTGTAGCAAACAATCCTATTAAGTGCTCTATAATTTACCACTGGATTCCAATATTCCACAAGAACCAAGAACCCTAGGACCCAAGAACCCTACTTCGTGGTCAGCAGATGCGAAGGAAGAGGAGGTACCTGGCAATCGACTGGACCGACAAGGTGAAGACCGAGTCAAACGAGAACTGCAACCGGCGATGCGACGACTGAACCTCACCAAAGAGCCACCACCGATCCAACAAGAATATACGCCGGCTATGCGTCGGCGTATTGGTAAGAAAATTTGCCGGCAATGCGTCGGCTGGATCTCCGCGCATGGCCACTGCCGTCCGGGCGCGGACCAGAGGACTCGCCCTTGCCCTTTATTTGTTGGGGGGAGAGAATGGAGGGAGGGGGAGAACTTCAATGCGGGCAGTGAAGGCCAGAAGGGGCACGCGGGCGGCTGTAGCCAGTGACTCAGAGCAATGGCGATTAGACAGGCTCGGGGGCAGCGACTCGGAGGCAGAGGACTCGGCTGGATCTTCGCGCATGGCCACTGCCGTCCGGGCCCGGACCAGAGGACTCGCCCTTCATTTGTTGGGGGAGAGAATGGAGGTTGGAGGGAGGGGCAGAACTTCAATGCGGGCAGTGAAGGCCAGAAGGGGCACGCCAGCGGCGGCGGCGGAGACCGAGGTGTTCTATGCAGTGGCTAAAATTCTATAGTAAAAGCTGTGCACCATGCCGTGCAGGGAGTTCGCCACATCACTTCTTTCTTCTCAGCCGTTGGATACCAAACGGAGTACACAAAATTGTCCACGTCGCCTTTTAATAGAGTCCATTGGATGCCTTTTAAACGGTGCGTACTCTGCCTTCTTTTTTTTCCTCTCACATCCTCCCGTAAGTTCCAGAGAAGGCTGGACATTGGACACTCCGGCCAATAAGAAAACGGGCAAAAGAAAGAAAAAAAGAAGGAAAGCAACGGGAGAGGCACGCCCTCGCTCCTGGCAGCCGAGAACGCGTCTGCTGCTCCTGACGGCTAGGTTTCCATCCTCCTCTCCTCAGTCTCTCGATCTTGCTCTTCTCAGGTCCTGTGACAACAAATCTCCCTATCCGCAGCTTCCGCTTCTTTGTGACAGTAATCTTCATATTTTTGCCTGTCATCCATGTCAGCGAGGTCCTACTTTCATTTACAAACAATGTGGAGTAGAACTGTTTGATTGTTTTTTCATGCCAGTTCTGTTTTATAGCCATCAATTAATGAAGACCAATGTCACGACATGCTTTCTCAACATCTGGCATCTTAGGAATTTGTCTGATCTTTTCCCAATTGATTCATTTATTGTCAGCACATTGTTTCTCGCTATATATATTGTTGTATAGATTCATATGCTCGTTCGACCAAAAACGGTCATCGCTTGCAGTTCTATCCTGTAGATACAAATTTACGCATTTAACCGATGACTTCTTCCTTTTTAATTTTTTGTAGCTCACAGGCATCCCGGCTACAGCCTCAGCTAGTTGGGGCAAACCTTCCCGACGCTTTACAATGTACCTAATGAGGACCGCATGAAGAAGAAAGCTGATAATGGAAAATTGTCAGAAATATTTAAGAGCAAAATTGTTTCTTCAAAAAAATCAAAAACAAAAGATGCAAGACTTGTGTTTTGCACTCCCTATAGGTCTATTTGGTTGGAAAATCAGAAATTCCACATTTTAGTTATTGATGAGGCAGCATACTTAAAAGAATGTGAATCATTGATCCCTCTTGCAACTGGTGGGATAAAACATGTGGTGCTTGTTGGGGATGACAAACAACTACAATCAGTGGTAAAGAGCACGATATGTCTTTATTATAACTTATAAGACCATTTGAATGTATCCTTGATTCCTTGTGTTATTAATAATTATTTCTAGACTGCTAATACTTTCTCCTTACTGGTAAGATTGCTAAAGAGAACAGGTTTCGGCGAAGCCTCTTTGAGAGATTAAGTGGACTTGATTTCCCAAAGCACATGCTAAATATTCAATATAGAATGCACCCTTCCATCAGCAAGTTTCCAAATCAAAAGTTTTATGAAGGAAAAATTATAAATGGTCTCAACGTTAAGGACTATAACAATATTTATCTCGATGGCCATATGTATAGTCCTTATTCATTCATTCATGTTGAAGATGGTTTCGAAGAAAATAATAAACAAGGTTTAAAAATATTGTTGAAGCTGGTGTGGTAGCTAATATTGTTGGCAGACTTGCTGAAGGTATGTCTAACATTTGAGCTGATAAAGAACATGTAAGTTTCATTAAAGCTGATATGTTTAAGTGTCATCTATGTTTATTTGGTCTATAACCACTACAACATGCGCCGAGCAGAAGAAGAAAACCAGCGTTGGTATAATATCTCCATATGTAGCCCAAGTTATTTCTTTGCAAGAAAGAGTTTAGAGTTATGAGAAGCATGACTTTCTTTCTGTTGAAGTATGCACTGTTGATTCATGTCAAGGTGCTGAGAAGGACATTAATCCTTTCAACAGTTAGACAAAATAATGGTGGGAATATAAGCTTTCTTGATTGTGTTATGAGAACTAATGTGGCTTTGACAAGAGCAAAGTAGGTTAACTTTTGTTCCTTTTTGTTGGCTTAATTAAATTTTGTTTGTTTTGTTGGCAAAGAATCAGCCTTTGGATACTTAGTTAATTCAAGATCCCAGTACATACTTATCTAAATAATTATTTCTTCCACAGGCACTGCATGTGAATCCTTGGACATGAAACGACTCTCCTTGACAGTAATTCAACATGGTCTGATTTAGTCAAAGATGCGAAGGATCGTGAATGTTTCTTTAAAGCTCGCGATGATGATTTTCTTGCTAGAACAATGGATCAGTTTAGACTTATGCAAAACTCACAGGTGACAGACAATGTTTCACAATGGAACATTGAATGCCAGTGTGCTCCAGATGCACAACTCACAGGTGACAACTGTGCCACAATACCAGACAAGGCTCCAGATGCACAACTCACATGTGACAACCGTGCCACAATACCAGACAAGGCACAGGTTGTAGAGCCTGCACATGCAGAGCAGGTGCCTGTGCAGTCAGAAAGGGCTGCATAAAAGACATGGCAGGTGCGTCTTGATCAGCTCTCGCACAGTCCTTCTTTTGCTCCAGGTGAACAACTAACAGATGAAAAGGTTGTAGAGCCTACACATGCAGAGCAAGTGCATCTTGCTCAGCTCTCGCCCAGTCCATCAAGGGAGAGGGCCCGTCTCAGTCAGTTTGCTCCAAGTGCTCAACTCACAGATGAAGAAGCGGCTGCACTAGAGGAAGAAGACCGTCCTCAAATTGACCTTCTGGATGGTTTGCCCCAACTAGCTGAGGCTGTAGCCAGGAACCGAGTGAATTCATTAAACCGGATTATTAGAAAGACTATCAATGTTTTGATTGGAGATAAAAGTAAGTTTCACGGATCAAGCAGGGTCCTACTGTATCATATTTTGTTCGGGAAGCCTTTTGACATAGTAGACATGATGTTGGAGGAGATGGAAAACAATCACAGGCACACATCTAAGAGAATGCCCCATATGCCCCATACATCATGTTACTAATTAACAGTGCGACTAAGGAGAAATTTGTACCCAGGAGTGGAGAAAATAAATGTGTAGAGCACGAAAAGTACAAAATGGAGTCAAATTCGAATAAAAAAACGAAAGAATCGAAGAACTTCAAAGTCCGAATCGTCTGTACCATTGAAAAAGTCCAAATCAATGTGTGTACCATTGATGAAGCCATGATCACTTCATCCCGTTTGTTGCAAGTGATCAGGTGTTAATAAACGTAAGTTCTGTAGGTCAAAAATGATTTCAGCTGTAGTGTTTGTTGTAATCTTGTGTTTGCTCACACGCTTGTTTCAACATGGGGCTGTGGTCGGCAATAGCAAATCTTATGAACTGATGTAATTGTTTTGGTCAGCAATGGATAGCCAAGCAGTGGTGAACTGATGTAGGTATTTTGGTCAGCAGTGGTTATGAACTGATGTAGTTCTTTTGGTCAGCAATGGATAGCCAAGCAGTGGTGAACTGATGTAAGTTCGGCTATGTAATTTTCCTGTTGCTGCAACTGGAGTTCCTCAAGGGACTGAAAATTTGGAAGCCCTGGTCGATTCAGCCCCTGCATTAGCTGAAGTAGTGGCTAATAGTGTTAAGTTGTAAAGAATATTCTAATAGTGTTAAGTTGTAAAGAACTTTTCTTTGCTGGGTACGTTTTGCATGATTGGTTGCGCTGATGCATGCAACCAATGGTTTTGTTGATAAATTTGACAATTCTGCCACCACTATCATGAACCACTCTCCAGATGTATGAGATCTTATGCAGTTCAAGGTCTGATAATTTAGCACGAGATCTTAAAGTTGCAAATGTTGAGGAAAACATATAGGAGTTCAAACTATACGTGGTTCCAGAAAACATATAGGCATTCAACCTATATATGGTTCCAGAAAACATATAGCCGTTCAACCTAGAAAACATATAGCCGTTCAACCTATAAACCGTCAGCACTAGGTCTTTTTTTAATTAGTATTGTTGTGCTGGACCTAGGGTATCCCATACCATACCATACCATACCTGTGTAGCCCACTGGATCTGCCACTAGTCAGGTGTACCAGTGAGTACCATACTATCCATAGTCACGCTATATCTTATTATCTTGTGCTAGGGGCATCCTTGTGACTTTTGAGGTCCATAGTAGTGCATAGTGAAGCTACCATAATGGAGAAAATTAAGTGACACATGATTTGTTCAATATTTTTTTGCCATTAAGCTCATGTAAATGTTGAGGTGTTCCTATTAGTTAATTAGTCTTCGATATTGTAGCAAAACCATAATATTTCTACCAAAAGGTTTATCATCTGAATAGCTCTATTCTTAATCTTAATGAACTTTGGCAAGACAATCAATACAATAGTGCAAAACTATTTTCTTGAATATGCAGGAGAGAATATGCAGGAGAGCTGTATATCATTTCATTAAAAGGAGAAGAGAAACAAGTACCACAAAACACGAACACACACCCAAAATAGAAATTGAGATTACATTCATGCCAGTTTATAAGACAAAGGACGAGCACCCATGCATCTGTGTGCATGTATGTGTCGTGTGTTTTTAGTGGTGTTGTACTTTAAGTTCTCTTAATGCAATGATATACAACTCTCCTGTGTATCTGAGAGAAGAAAAAAAGGTAACGCAAAACCAAAATAGGAAATATAAATTGTCTCTATTTATGACTTAAGATTTGCATTTCGTTTTCTGTTCTTTTCACAAAATTTGCAATTTGTTTCTTGGTTTCTCATACTATTTGAAGAAGCCCTAATCAAATATATGGTCTTGTATTGCTTACTGTTGAAATTCTTAAATTCTTGTTTAGATTGAGGAAAACAAATTCCTTGTATATATCATTGGTTTTGATCAATTATTTTGGTCAGCTAGGTCCATACCTTGTAGAGCCACATCTAGGTTGGGTTAATATGAATTGTAGATGGGATCTTGTCCATACCTTGTAGATTCACGATGTCCCTGGTCATATTTGGGAATGAAATTTATTCTTCCTGCAAAAGAAATCTGTCTCACTGCAATTATTCACCAATAGGATATTGTCGTGTGGCAGTGACCAACATTGTTTCTCTATTTACACTGCTTAATTTTTGCTACCTATTTTCCAAATGAATCAAATTGTTCAGTGGTGCTGACTGCAATTACCTGTGTTTCAGGTGCAAAACTCAGAAAGAATCTGCAGTTCACCCTGGTGTGTTATAGCTTGCTGTTGGATTATTTTGTTCCAGGATATGTTGCTGCCTGTTCTAGCTCCTTCCTCAAGGCTGCGGTTTGAGTTTTTTCGGTTCTGCAGTGTTTTTGCTGCTCTAAAATGTTTGTCTCGATATTTCATTAGTGCTTGTTGAAGTTCCCCATTTGTTTATGATATAAGCGCTTCAATAAAATGTTTCTGGGAAGTACCGGCCTACAATCTGGATTTTGGCAAAATAATTGAATTAGTTGTTGTACAATGAGGCAAATTGTCTTACGTTGTACTTGATGAACTCTGGAGTATTATCACTCGTCGGTTGAAAAGGGGAACTATACAATGTAATTTCAGTACAGATTATTATTTTTTTCCTGAGAACTCCAGTTGTGCTGTTATGCGAGTTTTGCCCATTCAGAATACTTTTGATGCATTCATCAGAATTCGGCTGTTACTTTTTCATCTTTTATGCCGCTTTGCATCTATTAAATTGCCCTTAGGCTATCTCCATCATATCTATATTCAAACTTTACTGTGCGAATAGTACAGTCTACAGTGTAGAACGGTACGAAACAATGTTTTTGGATAAACTTTGGATAGATTGCTGCTGACGGCCTTAGAGTAGTAGAGATAAAAGATGTATTGAAAAAAATGTACAAAACTGCACGGTTTTAACTCGTAAGTTGAGGCCAGGAAAGACGTGATGCTATTTTAGGGTGCGTTTGGTTGCGGGATAGCCAGGACAGGGACGTCCCCGGCCGTCCTCTCTCGTCCCTCCAATTTTGAGGGATAATTGAGGACAACACTGGGATAGTGGTGTCCCAACCCCTGATTCTGAACCAAACAACCTTATTTGAGGGATCGTCCCGTCCCATCCCGTCCTGTCATTGCAACCAAACGCACCTTAAGAAACCGAAAAAAGACGGATGGTAGAATCATTTTACCCTTGGTGTTTGAGTATAGACAAGGCCTTGCTCTGAGTATAAATGGAAAACCTAAAATCTGTGCAATTTGTCGAAACTAATTTCCAGGCCTCCCGAATTTGCTCTGCGGTAATAAAGTTTTTGTTGGTCAACAGATAGGGTGTTTGGTTTGAAAAATCAATCCATATTAGAGGGCGTTTGGTTTGAAGAATCAATCCATACTAAAAATGACGATGGATCAACTCATTCCATTTCATAAACCAAATAAAAAAGTGAGGAGTGAGAAGATGATGAACTATTTTATTTTGCAAACCAAACACCATAATAATGTTTTATGATAAAAGTAAAGTTTTTATTTGCTTATCTAAAGGCTAGTTTGGGACCATGTTTTCTCAAGGGATTTCAATTTTCCCAAAGAAAATTAGTTTTTTTTTTAAAAAATTGAAATCCCTTGAAAAACTAGAGTTCTTAAACTAGGCCTAAGTTTTTTTTCCAGTGGCTTGATGAACTTGTAGTTACACACGTACGCTGTAGCATATGAATTTTGTAAAGTTACTTGACTGTAAGCCATCATAGTATAGCTAGCAAGAACATATATAGGGGTAAGTGCAGCCATGTAATACATATACATTGTTTATTTTTCTTTTCAATATATTTATAGTAAACACATAGGATAGATTTAACTTTGTGTATGTTTTCTCCACATAGCAGGTTCCAAGTCTTGGTAAAGGAGAGCTATCATAGGCTTTGAAAGCATATATGTCTTTAGTTGGCTTTCATAATTAATGATAATATAAGATTATTGTGACTAACATATATTTTGCAGTGTTGGACGAATGCCTTAGCTGAAGGTCCTCAGACTAACAAGTTTTAACATGCTTCATAATTCACTTTCCGAGAGCACCTAGAGTGGGATATGTGATCCTGCAAAAATATAACTCGAAACATAAACTTGATCTAAAATTAGGAGTTAGCGCATAACTGAACCAAGTTTGAAGTGAGAAGAAGAGAAAAAGTCCTCTTTACTAGATTGCTCTTTTAAGAACAATATCACAAGTGAAATTGGAGAACTTAGGAAGGGGAAGAAAAATCACAACCTAAAATAAGGACGCAAGACACGGTGATTTTTCGGTGTTTCCGTCAAGCCTAAAATGCTTGACAACTCCATGTTGTCGTGTCCCAACGGATAAGGGTTGTACTCAACCACTCTCAAGTGATCAAAGATCCAACTTGAGTGCCACAGTCTTCCTTATATCACTTATATCCTCATTCGTAAGGGATCTTTACAATTTGGAGTCTCTTATAGTCGTACACAAGAATCAGAGTTACAATGTGAATCACAACACAAGAGAGGGGAGAATACACACATAAGAGCGAAAACCAGCAATACAACATGAGAACAAGATCGCAAGAGCACAAAACACACAAAGTTACAAGAACAGCTCAAACATACATTTGGATCTCACTAGAATTGCAGAAACGTGTTGTGGCAGAGTGTCGGAGTGTAGAGAGGTTTTTGGTATGCTTGTGTACTAAAGAGATGTGTCATGGGGGTTCCTTTTATAGCCCCAAGGCTCCATGTCGTTGTCCCTTCCATAGAAAACTTACTGTTCCTAGGGGCACCAGACCGGTCCGGTGCACCACCGGACTGGGTCCTTGTGCACTTACTCCGGGATCTAACAAATGCCTTCCTTCTAGGGGAGCATCGGACCGGGTCCGTGCACCTCCGGACCACCACGTGTCACTTCCCCGTGATGTAGCCGTTGGCGCCAGGAGCTAGCCGCTATTGGGCGGTCTGGTGCGTCACTAGACCGTGCATAGTACCGGTCCGATGAGTTTTATAATTTAAATTCTGGAGATCTCACTGTTCAGTTGTACGAGTGTTCTAGTACACACAGACCCTATCCAATGCTGTGTAGACCAAAGCAGCTAAATCCCTTTCTTTGCAAACTTAGTCGGTTCGACTTGGACTTTCTTATGAGCCTTTCCAACACTAAGATAAACATAATTAATACATAATCCAATTGAATATAACTGTAGATAACTCATCATTTCACCATAAGTTGACCAGGATTTGCATTATCACTCAATCTAAGTCCTATAAGCACTTTTTCTCACATAATTGAGTTAGAGATAAAACAAAAGTGCTAGAAACATATTATTAGGTATATGCAACTTATCTAAGTATTCAAACCTCATGGTTTTACCATTTTACCCAAAGTTGCACTTTCTAGCCTCCATTTTAGCTCTTTAGGACTTGGTACCTACAAATTGCCTTCAAGTGGATCCGTGCTCATACTCATATCAAACTAGTTAGTCCATGTTGGTGTGTTGAACACTTAATATTTTGGTAGAAATGGCTATCTAGCACATTTCCTTTCAATCTCTCCCTTTTTGGTGATTTATGCCAACACACCTAAATAAACTCAAATATGACTTAACTTAAACAATATGAGTCAAAATATGCAATTTGAAGTTCAGACAAATTAAGTATCCAATGGATTTGGCATATTTGGATCGTTTAGCCACCACTTGTTTTTTATTTTGCAATGAAAGCCATTTTCAACCTTTTCTTACTACTAAGTCAAAAACACTTGGGTTTTGCAAATCAAACCAGTTTTCAAGACTTGTTTTGATCAAACACCAATTTATCCCCCTTTTTTCACATAAAATAAAATCCCCCCATAAGAGAACAATTCTTGCAATAAGAGGGCTCCTCTTTGCTATCAAGAGGGTTGTTGGTTACTTGTTCTCAAATGCTATATATCAAGAGCAAGGAAACACAATCGTTAGTCATTACAGACCTTCCTCTAACCGAAGCATTATCCCCTCATGGGTATAAAGCTTCGCCAGACGAAAGTTAAGAAGGACATACCTTCATCATTTAATATGCGAGTAGGAATGCGAAAGGATAAATATAATAACTGCATCTTTAATCAATTTATTCTTATATTTTGTAAAACATAAATGAATATGAACAATGTTAATATTACATTGATACCTTCGGCTTGCTCGAAGGCGTGGATGCGAGAAAGCAAATACCATCCAACATGAACAGTACGTGGTTACTGTTCATCTATTTATAGGCACGGGACGCAACCCGGAAAAATTACATCCGTACCCTTAAACGTTTGTTTACAATCAATAAAAGCTAATAATGTCTATTTAGTCTTTTATCCCTTTGCTTGGTCCGAGTCGAAGCTATTGAGCTTCGTCATTCTACAACATTGCTTGTACACAAATTCTTCGTCTTGAGAAGCAGAACCGAGGTTGATGATGGCCTCGGCGAGCCTTTGTATTACCTTGCCGAAGGTGTTTTTGTCTCGAGGACCTTCGATAGAGAAGACCCCCAACAAGGGTTTTAGATCAAAAGAAAAGTTTAAAGCTTAAACCACTTTTAAAATTCAAGCAGTTGTTGATCCATTTGCTTTGACCTCTAATTTCTCCCCTTTTGACATTAATCACCAAAATTGAGAAACTAAGTGCCCTAACCCCATTGCCTCACCAAAAATAGCGAATGAAAATTCCAATGGCAATGAAAAACCAATGAAATTGAAACAAGGAACCTTGATAACGTTATGTAGTGGAAGCGCTCTTCCTTGTCCAATTTCTCCATTTCCCTTTCAAGCCCCTTTGAGACTACACATTATCACTCGTGATGCTTATCCCTGGGTGGTGGTGGTGGTGGATGCTGTTGATTATGGTGGAGTTGAGCTTGCATATCTGTCATGGTGTTGGACATCTGTTGCCGCAACTGAATTTGGGCAGCGAAAAAGGCCTCTTCTCCAGCAGGCGGAGGGTTTGGGGGATAAATCTCCGGTTCTGGATTAGCTACTTGTAACACCCTGAATTTGGGGGTATAAAATTTCTTTCTTATTATCATCCAAATTCAGGTGTTACTCTTCTCTCTCTCTCTCACTCTAGTTACTATCTCTCTCTAGATTCTCTCTCTCACTCTAGTTACTATCTCTCTCTAGATTCTCTCTCTCTTTTTCCTTTTGAGTAGATTTAGCTTAAGTAGGGAAGGATTAAACAATTATTTATTTACCAAAAAATTATGAGTCATGAAATGTTGCATCATGTTGAGCTTAGATAATCCTTGAATTGTTGCACATGTTTGAATTAGTTTGAATTTGAAACTTGGTTTGAGTTTGAATTGAAAACCCTAGAGAAAAAGAAATAGAAAAGCAATTAGAAATTCCAGGGAAAAAGAAAAAGCCAAAGCAGCCCAGCCGGCCCAGCTCGGCCCAGCTAGGCCGCGCGCCCACGTGCCCGCGCCACCTAACAGGTGGGTTCCACCTGTCAGCGGTGGTTCCCTTCCCCGCGCGCTCTCTCTCCCTCTCTCTGCCCAGTGGGACCGGGCTGTCGGCACCAGTTTCCTCTGCCCTCGCGCCCCTCTTCCCCTGTGCCTCGCGGGCCCGCCTCGTCAGTGCGCCGAACCGTTACCCTTGCACACCCGCTCTCTCTCTGCTATTATCAAGTTCTCCCTAATCATTTGAACTTGTTCTTCTGCCTCTTGAATAATTTCAGGTCCAAAGAACTGTCTTTCACCAGTCTGATCATAGTACAGAGGGGTTCTGCACTTACTGCCATATAAAGCTTCAAATGGAGACATCTTCAAACTTTCCTAATAACTATTATTGTAAGAGAACTCTGATATGGTAGACTCTTCTCGCAACTGCCCCCCATGCTTAAGGGCACAAGCTCTTAACATATCCTCAAGCACTTGGTTGGTTCTCTTAGTTTGGCCATCGTTTTGGGGATGATAGGCCGAGCTGAAATTCAACTTTGTGTCTAAGCTCTCTTGTTGCTTCTGCTAGAACCAAGATGTGAACTGGCATCCCCGGTCAGACATGATCTTCTTAGGTACTCCGTGTAGAGAAACTATTCATGCCACATACAACTCGGCTAGCTTGGCCCCCGTATAATTAGTTCTCAGAGGAATGAAGTGAGCAACTTTGGTTAGTCTGTCCATGATTACCCAAATAGAGTCGTACCTAGCAGAAGTGCGGGGTAGACCAACAATGAAGTCCATACCAATTTCTCGCCACATCCACTGATGTATCTTTAGCGGATGGAGTAATCCAGCTGGCCTCTGGTGTTCAGCCTTTACCCTTTGGCAAACATCACATACCGCCACATGTGAAGCTACATCCGTTTTCAGCCCATACCACCAATATTTTTGCTTCAGATCCTGATACATCTTGGTGCTACCAGGGTGAATAGAATAATCAGATTTATGGGCTTCCTTCAGAATGGTTTCATGGAGGCTGTCAATCTCAAGAACACATATCCTGTTCTTGAACCATATTATGCCTTGTTCGTCCTCCATGAAGTCTGGACCTCTACCTTCGGCCATCAGATCTTTGATTTCTTGAATTTTAGCATCTCCGATCTGACCCTTGCGTATCTCTTGCTCCAAGGTAGGTTCCACTTCTATGGTGATTCCTTCAGTATGTGCAACTATCCCCAAGTTGAGCCTTTCAAAGTCTCCTGCTAACTCATTAGGTAATTGGGTGACTATTGCTGCATGAACATGTTCCTTTCGACTTAAGGCATCCGCAACTAGATTCGCCTTACCTAGATGATAGTGGATCTCCAAGTCATAATCTCTGATGAGCTCCAACCAACGGCGTTGCCTAAGGTAGAGATCTTTCTGAGTGAAGATATACTTTAAGCTCTTATGATCAGTATAGACTTGGCATTTGGTTCCCATTATATAATGCCTCCAAATCTTGAGAGCGTGCACTATGGCTGCCAGTTCTAAGTCATGAGTGGGGTAGTTCAACTCATGTTTCCGCAACTGGCGAGATGCGTAGGCAATGACATGTCCTTCTTGCATTAGAACACATCCCAAGCCCTGGTGGCATGCATCACAATATATGTCAAATCCCTTCTGTAGATTTGGCATAATCAACATTGGGGGTAACATCAATTTAAACTTCAGTTGATTGAAACTTTCTTGGCATTCATGAGTCCACTTAAACTCCTTTCCCTTCTCCAATAGTGAGGTCATAGGCTTCGCTATCTTGGAGAATCCTACAATGAAACGTCGATATTAACCCGCGAGTCCTAGGAATCTCCAGATCTCCGTGACTGAACTCGATATCTTCCATCCTACTATCTCCCTTACTTTAACCGGATCCACTGAGGTTCCACCATTGGAGATGATATGCCCAAGGAATGGGACTTCATCAAGCTAGAGCTCACACTTGCTAAACTTGGCATAGAGTTGGTTATCCCTTAGCTTCTATAGTACCAATCGCAGATGTTCCTCATGATCACTATCATTCTTGGAATAAATCAGAATGTCATCGATGAATACCACAACGAACTTATCAAGATACTCCATAAACACCTTGTTCATCAAATTCATGAAGTAGGCTGGTGCATTAGTTAAGCCAAACGACATGACAGTGAACTCATATAGACCATATCGGGTAGAGAAAGCCGTCTTGGGAATATCATATGGCCTAATCTTCATTTGGTGATAACCCGATCTGGGATCAATCTTAGAGAATACCCTGACACCTCTCATCTGATCAAATAAATCTTCAATACGAGGTAAAGGATACTTATTCTTGATTGTAACATCATTAAGTGATCTATAATAAACACACATCCTCTGTGAACCATCCCTCTTCTGTAGAAACAGAACAGGTGCTCCCCAAGGTAAGGAACTTAGACGAATGTATCCCGACTCCTGCAATTCTATTAGTTGCTTCTTAAGATCTTTTAATTCTTCCACTGACATTCTGTATGGCCTTTTAGATATAGGAGTGGTCCCAGGTAAGAGATCAATGACAAATTCCACTTCCCTATCCGGTGGCATTTCGGGTAACTCCTCTTGAATGACATCTGGAAACTCTCTAACAATTTTGATTTGATCTCCCACAAATTTATTGTTGATCATATATACAATAGGTGTGTTAGATGTGGGTGGTGCAACTGTGACTTCAAATCTATCCCCATCAAAACTAGAAAGTTCTACTGTTCCTCTAGCACAATGTATTACTGCATTCCACTGTTTTAACTAGTTCATGCCAAGGATTAAGTCTATTGTACTCTCTTCTAGCACTATAGGCATAGCCCAAAACTTCCTGCCCAAGATTGTTACTTCTATTCTATGACTCATATATGTTGCCCCTTAAGCCCCTTTAGGTGTAATGACTATCATAGGTCTACGCAGGGCAAGGTAAGGTAGACTATTTGCATGAACATAACGAGCAAATATGAATGAATGTGAAGCTCTAGAATCAAAAAGTATAGCAGCTAGCACGGAATTAAAAAAGAATGTACCAATGACGATGTTAGGACCATCCTCAGTAGCTTCAGCATTAATTTGATTAACCCATGGCGATGTTGTAACCACGGTTGCTGGCTGGAGTCTGTGTATGCTTGCCCTGAGAATTTCCACGAGCCGGTGTGTTGGGGTTCCTCTTTGGACAGACATTAGCATAGTGACCAACCTCACCACAGTTGAAGCATGTGGTACCTGTAGCAGTGCCCTGGCCAGCGGGTCTCACCGAGGTGCCAGTAAGGGCAGCCAGACGAGTATGCGGAGTCTGTGGTGTCGCTTATGGTGTCTGCTGAGCAGGTCATTGGTAGGACTATTGCCCTCCTCTAGGACAAGCTGGTGTACCCTAGGGTGGATCATAGCGAGGGTGGATGCTACTGCTCCCCTTACCCTGGGTGATAGCCTTCCTCTTCATCTCGCCCAGCTGAACACGTTTGTGTTCAATAGCTATGACCTTATCCTGAAGCCTCTGCAAAGATGGGAAGGTGTGGGATACTAGCTGGTACTAGAGTGGCCCAATGAGTCCCTCCATGAACTGCTCCTGCTTCCTTTCGTCATCAGCAACCTCCTCTGGAGCATACCTTGATAGCTGAATGAATTTATCACGGTATTCACTCACTGCCATATTGCCTTGCTTGAGTGATAAGAATTCCTTCTTCTTCATTTTCAATAGGCCAGTAAGAATATGATAGTTCCTGAGTTGTGTAGAAAATTCTGCTCAAGTAATAGTATTAGCAGTAGCATGGACAACACAGTAGGAGTCCCACCAGTCGGCAGCGGGGCCAGTGAGACAACCCGATGCGTAGAGAACCTTCTCCCGATCAGTACATTAAGCAATATTGAGCATTTTATCCACTGTCTTTAGCTAGCCATCTGCCTGAAGAGGATCTAGAGAGCTGGAGAATGTAGGTGGCTTGTGACTCATGAATTCCTGGTGCTTGTCCTTGGGTAGAGCTGCTAGTGGTGGTGGTACTGGTGGTTGTTGTTGTCATTCCTGTCGCATTTCCTGCCACATTTCTTGCCGCTCCTGGCGCATCTCCTAACGTTCTTGTCTCATTTGCACTTGCATTTATGTCATAGTATTTGCCATTTGCTGCAGCAGCTGCATCTGAGCGGTAGCAACGAGATCTATTCCAGCCGGTGGAGTGTTCGGTGGAGGATTCATCTCTGGTTGTGGTTGGTTAACAATCCTCTTGCGATGGTTGTTAGCAAGTAGATCGATACCGCCTCCCTTCCTGGTATTGACCATCTGAGTTAGAAACACATGGTAAGATTGAATTGCAGATAAGACGAGTAATTACGAGATATCCACTTTTAGATCATGATCTTTTGGGGTTTAATAACTCAGTAGATTGGTGTGTCACCTATTAATACTAATACATTACCTTATGGTGGTACATGCTAGAATGCCCTGCTATACTATATCAGTCAATCAAAGAAGCAAATCAAGCATTTATCATCAGAACAAACATCCAAACACTCTAGATAGAGAATATATATATATATTTTGTCTTAGGTCTCCTATCTCTTAAGGGGGTCTTAGATGTAGGATTCCAGGGTGTGAAATGCTTCTTGTCTTTCTAGAGTAGAAATGATAAGAATAGTCAGAGTAGAACAGCCAAAGTTGAGACAGGATCAAGAAAAGTATAGAAAGAATCAGAGTAAAGGTAAGTAGGTAAGGGTTGTGTCCAGTTCTATCTACGTTTCGTCCTAAAGTCAACATTTCCTCTAATACCACTTCTGTCACACCTGGTTTTAAGGGATAAAGCTAGGTGCGTCTCATATGTTCGCCAAAGAAGAACAACACATATAATGACCAAGTGTATAGAGATAAATGTCACAATCATTATTACATAGTGGAAGAGTCTTACAAAAATAAATGATAACAAGAAAGCAATCTAATAATTATTCCTTGGCGCCATCAAGCTGACTGGAAGACACCACCTGGATTAGCTCGTACTCCTCATTGTAGACCTCCTCCTAGGCTACCTGCTCTTCACCTGTGGGGGGGTTATATATCGCAATGGTGATCTCACAAAAGATCATAGCTCAACAAGTTGTGGAGAATAATGTGCATGAACTCACCAAAGGTGGGAGTTCATGTGTAGTGTAAGGCTCATCAACAAATAATGGTTAAAGCTGAGCATTGCTTTTAAAAGTTGGTCAAATTTTATTAGCAGATACTAAATGTAAGTGTATACCAACCCAAAGTAATAATAGATCAAAATTAATAATAAACCACAATGCGATGCAAATGACAAGTTAAATTTACTTCCATAAATTAATCATGTGAGTGTTCGAGCTGCTCATAACTGTGAGCACGGATCATATACCAATTTTACACTCTGCAGAGGTTGCACATCTTTACCCACAAGCCATACTAAACATTTGCGAAGGGGTCTAGAAGTCTCATTCATCTCTACCGAGGAGACGAGGTAGGGTAGCACTACGAGGCCTTTCCAAAGTTTCACTAGTTCGAGAAAACCCGCTACGGATTCAGGAAGAAGGAAGCATAGGAATCCCGCGTCCGGAAAGCTAGATAGACAATCCGACCCAAGAATCTCCCTATACTCTGTAGTGACACCTCCCCGCTTGCCCCTTTCAGGTATGGTAATCTCTCCCTAGGTTTCCTAATTACTTGGCCAAGGGTGTCCCATTCCACCCTTGTGGTAGCACTGTTTTTTGAAAGGGAAATGTGCCCTTGGGCCATTTCTAAGTATTTTGGTGATTTAGTGTCCAACACAAGTGCCTAATTGTAAAAAGGTAGACAAAGTACAAATCAAGGATAAAGGTATGTTTCTCAGACTTAGTACATTGTTTTATGGACTAATGTATTGTGTCTAAGTGCTGGAAACAGAAAAAATCGAGTTGGAGAAGAGATGGCTCGAGCAGCCAAAGTCTGCTCAGTTTGGGTGCACCGGACAGTGTCCGGTGCGCCAGGCTGGCTCGAGCGAAAAGGCTGCTCTTGGGACTTCGACGGCGGTGTACGACTATAATTCACCGGACTGTCCGGTGGTGCACCGGACTGTCCGGTGGGCCGTTCACAGGCGAACTCGTCGCTCTCGGGAATTCATCGTCGACGTACGGCTATAATTCATCGGACTGTCCGGTGTGCACCGGACTGTCCGGTGAGCTAACAGTCGACAGGGCCAACGGTCGGCCGCGCAATCTGCGCGGGACACGTGGCCGAGCCAACGGCTAGAATGGGGCACCGGTCTGTCCGGTGCGCCAATGGCTCTCAGGCTGCCAACGATCGACTGCGCCATTTTTGGAAAGAAATCGGGCACCGGACAGTGTCCGGTGTGCACCGGACAGTCCGGTGCGCCAGTCGACAGAAGGCAAGATCAGCCTTCCTAGATTGCTCTCAACGGCTCCTAGCTGCCTTGGGGCTATAAAAGGGATCCCTAGGCGCATGGAGGAGCACACCAAGCATTCCTACAACATTCCTAAGCACCAAGACATCGATTCTGCGCCTTTGATTCTTTGCGATAGCAATTAGAGCTCTAGTTGAGTGGTGAACTCATTGAGTTGTGTTGTGAGCTCTCGTTGCAACTTGTGTGCGTGGTGTTGCTGTGATTTCTTGTCTTGAGTGCGTTGCTAATCCCTCCCTTGCTCTGTGCTTCTTTGTGAATTTCAAGTGTAAGGGCGAGAGGCTCCAAGTTGTGGAGATTCCTCGCAAACGGGATTGAGAAAAGAAAGCAAAACACCATGGTATTCAAGTGGGTCTTTGGACCGCTTGAGAGGGGTTGATTGCAACCCTCGTCCGTTGGGACGCCACAACGTGGAGTAGGCAAGCATTGGTCTTGGCCGAACCACGGGATAACCACCGTGCCATCTCTGTGATTGATCTTGTTGGTTATTGTGTTTTGTTGAAGATTCCTCTCTAGCCACTTGGCGGTTATTGTGCTAACACTTAACCAAGTTTTTGTGGCCTAAGTTTTTAAGTGTTACAGGATCACCTATTCACCCCCCTCTAGGTGCTCTCAATTGGTATCGGAGCCGTTCTCTTCACAAAGGGACTAATCGACCGAAGAGATGGATCCTAAGGGAAAGGGAATCGTGATCAACGACAAAGAGAAGGAGTCTTTCGTCAACGAGCCGAAGGACGACAAGCCTACCGACTCCGGCTCGGGCCATAGACGGAAAGAAGGGAAGAAGAAGAAGACGAGGCACATCAAGGAGATTGTCTACTACGACGACATCGATGAGTCTACTTCTTCCCAAAAGGACGACGACCACAACGACTACGAGAGAAGGAAACCGGTCAATTCAAACTTTTCTTTTGACTACTCTCGTATTCCTCAAAATACAAATGCTCATTTATTATCTATTCCACTTGGTAAACCTCCTCATTTTGATGGAGAGGACTACAGATTTTGGAGTCACAAAATGCGTAGTCACTTGTTCTCTCTCCATCCTAGTATATGGGAGATTGTAGAGAGTGGAATGCACTTTGATAGTTCGGATAGTCCCATGTTCATTAATGAACAAATTCATAAGAATGCACAAGCTACTACTGTTCTTCTAGCTTCATTGTGCAGGGATGAATATCACAAAGTGAGCGGCTTGGATAACGCCAAGCAGATCTGGGACACCCTCAAGATTTCTCATGAGGGGAACGACGTCACCTTGCTCACCAAGATGGAGTTGGTGGAGGGCGAGCTTGGACGATTCGCGATCATAAGGGGCGAGGAGCCGACACAAACATACAACCGGCTCAAGACCCTTATCAACAAAATAAGGAGTTACGGAAGCACGCGATGGACGGACCACGACGTCGTCCGACTGATGCTAAGGTCCTTTACCGTTCTTGATCCTCATTTGGTGAATAATATTCGTGAGAATCCCAGGTACACCAAAATGTCGCCCGAAGAAGTCATTGGAAAATTCGTAAGCGGGCGAATGATGATCAAGGAGGCGAGGTACGTGGACGACGCTCTAAACGGTCCAATCAATGAGCCTCAACCCGTTGCTTTCAAGGCAACAAGGAGCAAGGAGGCGTTACCCAGCAAGGTAGCACAAATTGAGGTGGCCGGACTTAATGATGAAGAGATGGCCCTCATCATCAAAAGATTCAAGACGGCGCTTAAGGGTCGCAAGGGACAGTCAAGCAAGACCAAAGCCAAGGGGAAGCGCTCATGCTTCAAATGCGGTAAGCTTGGTCATTTTATTGCTAACTGTCCCGAAAATGATAGTGATCAGGATCAAGGGAACAAGAGGGAGAAAAAGAAGAACTATAAGAAGGCAAAGGGCGAGGCACATCTTGGCAAGGAGTGGGAATCGGATTGCTCCTCGTCCGACTCCGACAATGAAGGACTCGCCGCCACCGCCTTCAACAAGTCATCCCTCTTCCCCAACGAGCGTCACACATGCCTTATGGCAAGGGAGAAGAAGGTATGTACTCGAGACTCTACTTATGCTTCTTCAAGTGAGGACGAATCTAGTGATGAGGATGAAATAGATTATTCATGTTTATTTAAGGGCCTAGATAGAACCAAGGTAGATAAAATTAATGAATTGATTGATGCCTTGAATGATAAGAATAGGCTTTTAGAAAAACAAGAAGATTTGTTGTATGAAGAACATGACAAATTTGTAGAAGCACAAAAATCTCATGCCTTAGAAGTTAAAAGAAATGAAATGCTTTCTTGTGAATTATCTTCTTGCTATGAGACGATTTCTAGCTTAAGGAGCATTAATGATGATTTGAATGCTAAGATAGCCGGTAAATCAACAACTTGTGTAGAAAATGTTGTTATTTGCAATAGATGTAAAGATTTTGATATTGATGCTTGTAGTGAACACATAGCTTCTATTGCTAAGTTAAATGATGAAATGGCTAGTCTTAATGCCCAACTTAAGGCTAGCAAAAGTGATTTTGATAAACTAAAATTTGCTAGGGATGCCTACACGATTGGTAGACACCCCTCAATTAAGGATGGGCTTGGCTTCAAGAGGGAAGCCAAGGACTTAACAAGCCATAAGGCTCCCATCTCTGCCAAGGAGAAAGGGAAGGCCCCTATGGCAAGTAGTACTAAAAAGAACCATGCTTTTATGTACAATAATAGAAGACAGTCTCATAGGAGTTGCAATGCTTTTTCACATGCCTATGATTCTTATGCTATGTTTGCTCCCAGTTCTTCCTATATGCATGATAGAGATATGCCTAGGAAAAATATTCATCATGTGCCTAGAAAGAATTTTGTTCATGCTCCTAGGAAAGTTATGAATGGACCCTCTACAATGTATCATGCTTTAAATGCTTCCTATGCTATTTGTAGAAAGGATAGGAAGATAGTTGCTAGGAAATTAGGGGCAAAATGCAAGGGTGATAAAACTTGCATTTGGGTCCCTAAGGAAATTGTGACTAACCTTGTAGGACCCAACAAGAGTTGGGTACCTAAGACCCAAGCCTAAATTTGCCTTGCAGGTTTATGCATCCGGGGGTTCAAGCTGGATTATCAACAGCGGATGCACAAACCATATGACGGGGGGGGGGGGAAGAAGATGTTCACCTCCTACGTCAAGAATAAGGATTCCCAAGATTCAATCATATTCGGTGATGGGAACCAAGGCAAGGTGAAAGGTTTAGGCAAGATTGCAATATCAAATGAGCACTCTATCTCAAATGTGTTTTTAGTTGAGTCTCTTGGATATAATTTACTATCTGTCAGTCAATTATGTAATATGGGATATAATTGTCTATTTACAAATGTAGATGTGTCTGTCTTTAGGAGATGTGATGGTTCATTAGCATTTAAGGGTGTACTAGACGGCAAACTTTATTTAGTTGATTTTGCAAAAGAGGAGGCCGGTCTAGATGCATGCTTAATTGCTAAGACTAGCATGGGCTGGCTGTGGCATCGCCGCTTAGCACATGTGGGGATGAAGAACCTTCACAAGCTTCTAAAGGGAGAACACGTGATAGGTTTGACTAACGTGCAATTCGAAAAAGATAGACCTTGTGCAGCTTGTCAAGCAGGTAAACAAGTGGGAGGAGCACATCACAGCAAGAATGTGATGACCACTTCAAGACCTCTGGAGCTGCTGCATATGGACCTCTTCGGACCCGTCGCCTATCTGAGCATAGGAGGAAGTAAGTATGGTCTAGTTATTGTTGATGACTTTTCCTGTTTCACTTGGGTGTTCTTTTTGCAGGATAAGTCTGAAACCCAAGGGACCCTCAAGCGCTTCCTCAGGAGAGCTCAAACTGAGTTTGAGCTCAAGGTGAAGAAGATAAGGAGTGACAACGGGTCCGAATTCAAGAATCTTCAAGTAGAGGAGTTCCTTGAGGAGGAGGGGATCAAGCACGAGTTCTCCGCTCCCTACACACCTCAGCAAAATGGTGTGGTAGAGAGGAAGAACAGGACGCTCATAGATAAGGCGAGGACTATGCTTGGAGAGTTCAAGACCCCCGAGCGCTTTTGGTCGGAAGCCGTGAACACGGCTTGCCACGCCATCAACAGGGTCTACCTTCACCGCCTCCTCAAGAAGACTTCATATGAGCTGCTGACTGGTAACAAACCCAATGTTTCTTATTTTCGTGTATTTGGGAGCAAGTGTTATATTCTTGTGAAGAAAGGTAGAACCTCTAAATTTACTCCCAAAGCTGTAGAAGGGTTTTTATTAGGTTATGATTCAAATACAAAGGCGTATAGGGTCTTCAACAAATCATCGGGTTTGGTTGAAGTCTCTAGCGACGTTGTATTTGATGAGACTAATGGCTCTCCAAGAGAGCAAGTTGTTGATCTTGATGATGTAGATGAAGAAGACGTTCCAACGGCCGCGATACGCACCATGGCGATTGGAGATGTACGGCCTCAGGAACAATTGGAGCAAGATCAACCGTCTTCCTCAACTATGGTGCATCCCCCAACCCAAGATGATGGACATGTACCTCAAGTGGAGGCGCATGATCAAGGGGGAGCACAGGATGATCAAGTTGAAGAGGAAGAAGCACCTCAGGCACCTCCAACCCAAGTTCGAGCGACGATCCAAAGGGATCATCCCGTCGACCAAATATTGGGTGATATTAGCAAGGGAGTAACTACTCGTTCAAGATTAGTTAATTTTTGTGAGCATTACTCTTTTGTCTCTTCTATTGAGCCTTTCAGGGTAGAAGAGGCCTTGCTAGATCCGGACTGGGTGTTGGCCATGCAGGAGGAACTCAACAATTTCAAGCGCAATGAAGTTTGGACACTGGTGCCTCGCCCCAAGCAAAATGTTGTGGGAACCAAGTGGGTGTTCCGCAACAAACAGGACGAGCACGGGGTGGTGACAAGGAACAAGGCTCGACTTGTGACAAAAGGTTATGCCCAAGTCGCAGGTTTGGACTTTGAGGAGACATTCGCTCCTGTGGCTAGGCTTTGCCGCTCACCATTCTTTCAGGTTGTACCAAATGGATGTGAAGAGCGCTTTCCTCAACGGACCGATCAAGGAGGAGGTGTACGTGGAGCAACCCCCTGGCTTCGAGGATGAACGGTACACCGACCATGTGTGTAAGCTCTCTAAGGCGCTCTATGGACTTAAGCAAGCCCCAAGAGCATGGTATGAATGCCTTAGAGACTTTTTAATTGCTAATGCTTTCAAGGTCGGGAAAGCCGATCCAACTCTTTTTACTAAGACTTGCGATGGTGATCTTTTTGTGTGCCAAATTTATGTCGATGACATAATATTTGGTTCTACTAATCAAAAGTCTTGTGAAGAGTTTAGCAGGGTTATGACGCAGAAATTCGAGATGTCAATGATGGGCGAGTTGAACTACTTCCTTGGGTTCCAAGTGAAGCAACTCAAGGACGGCACTTTCATCTCCCAAACGAAGTACACGCAAGACTTGCTAAAGCGGTTTGGGATGAAGGACGCCAAGCCCGCAAAGACGCCGATGAGAACTGACGGACACACCGACCTCAACAAAGGAGGTAAGTCCGTTGATCAAAAAGCATACCAGTCCATGATAGGTTCTTTGCTTTATTTATGTGCTAGTAGACCGGATATTATGCTTAGCGTATGCATGTGTGCTAGATTTCAATCCGATCCTAAGGAGTGTCACTTAGTGGCTGTGAAGCGAATTCTTAGATATTTAGTCGCTACGCCTTGCTTTGGGATCTGGTATCCAAAGGGGTCTAACTTTGACTTGATTGGATATTTAGATTCCGACTATGCTGGATGTAAGGTCGATAGGAAGAGTACATCGGGGACGTGCCAATTCTTAGGAAGGTCCCTGGTGTCGTGGAACTCTAAGAAACAAACTTCCGTTGCCCTATCCACCGCTGAGGCCGAGTATGTTGCCGCAGGACAGTGTTGCGCGCAACTACTTTGGATGCGGCAAACCCTCCGGGACTTTGGCTACAATCTGAGCAAAGTCCCACTCCTATGTGACAATGAGAGTGCTATCCGAATAGCGGAAAATCCTGTTGAGCACAGCCGCACAAAGCACATTGACATCCGGCATCACTTTTTGAGAGACCACCAGCAAAAGGGAGATATCGAAGTGTTTCATGTTAGCACCGAGAACCAGCTAGCCGATATCTTTACCAAGCCTCTAGATGAAAAGACCTTTTGCAGGCTGCGTAGTGAGCTCAATATCTTAGATTCGCGGAACTTGGATTGAATTGTAGCATACATGTGTTTATGCCTTGATCATGTTCATTCTGCATTTTGTTGCTTATTGTGGTGCTCAAGTTGTACAAACACTCCCTGGATCTCACAAGTCCTTTTTGCAAGTGATGCACATATTTAGGGGGAGCTGTGCTACAACTTGACCCTTTGAGACTAACCATGTACTTGAGTTTGGTTGTTTTAGTCTCCAAGAAGGATTGAAAGGGAAAAGGTGGACTTGGACCATGCAAGACTTCCACTGCACTCCGATGAAAAGAGTAACTTTTCCAAGTTCATCTTTATACTCTTATTGCCTATTTGCTCTTATTTGAAGATTTTGGTGAGGCAATGGGGTTTAAGGGCCAAGATTGATCCCGTTTTGGTGCTTGATGCCAAAGGGGGAGAAAATAAAGGCCAAAGCGATAAATGGATCAGCTACCACTTGAGAGATTTTGAAAATAGTAGAATAGAGCTTTTGGTTTGTCAAAACTCTTTTATTGTCTCTCTTGTCAAAAGTTGGTTTCTTGTGGGGAGAAGTATTGATTATGGGAAAAAGGGGAGTTTTTAAAATCTTGAATCAATTTCTCTTGGAATGACTCTCTTTATGTCTTAACATGTGTGTTTGACTTAGAGACAGAAATTTGAGTTTGATTTGCAAAAACAAACCAAGTGGTGGCAAAGAGTGATCCATATATGTCAAATCTGAATCAAAACAATTTTGAGTTCTTATTTGAATTGATTTGTACTTGTTCTACTTGCTTTATGTTGTGTTGGCATAAATCACCAAAAAGGGGGAGATTGAAAGGGAAATGTGCCCTTGGGCCATTTCTAAGTATTTTGGTGATTTAGTGTCCAACACAAGTGCCTAATTGTAAAAAGGTGGACAAAGTACAAATCAAGGATAAAGGTATGTTTCTCAGACTTAGTACATTGTTTTATGGACTAATGTATTGTGTCTAAGTGCTGGAAACAGAAAAAATCGAGTTGGAGAAGAGATGGCTCGAGCAGCCAAAGTCTGCTCAATTTGGGTGCACCGGACTGTCCGGTGGTGCACCGGACAGTGTCCGGTGCGCCAAGCTGGCTCGAGCGAAAAGGCTGCTCTCGGGACTTCGACGGTGGTGTACGGCTATAATTCACCGGACTGTCCGGTGGGCCGTTCACAGGCGAACTCGTCGCTCTTGGGAATTCATCGTCGACGTACGGCTATAATTCACCGGACTGTCCGGTGTGCACCGGACTGTTCGGTGAGCCAACGGTCGGCAGGGGCAACGGTCGGCCGCGCAATCTGCGCGGGACACGTGGCCGAGCCAACGGCTAGAAGGGGGCACCGGTCTGTCCGGTGTGCACCGGACATGTCCGGTGCGCCAACGGCTCTCAGGCTGCCAACGGTCGACTGCGCCATTTTTGGAAAGAAATCGGGCACCGGACAGTGTCCGGTATGCACCGGACTGTCCGGTGCGCCAGTCGACAGAAGGCAAGATCAGCCTTCCTAGATTGCTCTCAACGGCTCCTAGCTGCCTTGGGGCTATAAAAGGGACCCCTAGGCGCATGGAGGAGCACACCAAGCATTCCTACAACATTCCTAAGCACCAAGACATCGATTCCGCGCCTTTGATTCTTTGCGATAGCAATTAGAGCTCTAGTTGAGTGGTGAACTCATTGAGTTGTGTTGTGAGCTCTCGTTGCAACTTGTGTGCGTGGTGTTGCTGTGATTTCTTGTCTTGAGTGCGTTGCTAATCCCTCCCTTGCTCTGTGCTTCTTTGTGAATTTCAAGTGTAAGGGCGAGAGGCTCCAAGTTGTGGAGATTCCTCGCAAACGGGATTGAGAAAAGAAAGCAAAACACCGTGGTATTCAAGTGGGTCTTTGGACCGCTTGAGAGGGGTTGATTGCAACCCTCGTCCGTTGGGACGCCACAACGTGGAGTAGGCAAGCGTTGGTCTTGGCCGAACCACGGGATAACCACCGTGCCATCTCTGTGATTGATCTTGTTGGTTATTGTGTTTTGTTGAAGATTCCTCTCTAGCCACTTGGCGGTTATTGTGCTAACACTTAACCAAGTTTTTGTGGCCTAAGTTTTTAAGTGTTACAGGATCACCTATTCACCCCCCTCTAGGTGCTCTCATTTTTCTAGATGGCTGTCCATGTTCCAATTAACACAATAATCTTATCATGAACAATAAATAATCAACAGTAATAATAAAGAATGATCATGTGTCAAATTTATCTCAACACCCAAAACCACATATAGCAATAGCAGCACTACCCAAAAGTTTAGTGGTGATCAAGGCAAAAGGTAAAGCAGACTAGGGTGACCTATTGGGTCCCATCAAAATTAAGCCTAAACATGCCTAAGTGATTTTAGAGAACATTATTGGGTAAATAAAAGTGGTCAATGGCACAACTTGCCTTCAACGAGCTCCTGCTCAAAATTTTCCACCTGCTGAGTACCGGGGTCCTCGGTTGCTTGCTCGTCTACTCGCCACAATACAAACAATAATGGTATAGGAGAAATTAACATCACACCAAACAAAAAAATATAATGCATAATAATAATATAGACATCGCAACGAGTTCCTAGGTTCAAGAACCACTAAATTCGGAGTTACAGTTAAAGAATTATGATTTTCCAAAGTTTTAAGTGTTTGATATAGAATAAATTAAGTGCATAAATTTTAATCTATGTTTTATGACAAAATAGGGTTATTAGATGATAAAAAATATTATGATGAATTTAATGCAACTTGAATGGATCAAAAAGAAGTTAAAATGAATTAGTTATGAATTAAATAAGTTTCTAGAATTATTTTTATACTAAAATCATTTTCTACCTTATTTTATTCGGATTGCCTAATCTCTGGGTTGCGTGTGGTATTACCAGGAAGCTCGAGGGTCAAATTATAAATATCAGGGCTGAAATTCAATTATTTTTTAACTGGTGGGGATGGCGGGTTGATATGTAAAAAATCAGGGGCTCTTTTGCAAGAGTCGCGCACCGAGGAGGTATGGGACGAGATCGACCGTCCGATTAAAAACTAAGCGCCAGGATCAGATTTCTTTCAAAACGAATCCATACACAATGTTATCCACCCGATCCACGATCTACGGTTGAGGTTTAATGAAGGCGTGCTTCAACTCCCACCCACCGATCAAATCGGACGGCCCAGAACAGTCACACGCGAACCGTTGTGGTCTGTTTGATCCTCACCGCTCAGAACTCATCTAACGGCCGAAGCGCATTCCCTGGTAATCTAATCTCGGCTGTCGACTATCAGATCAACGACCAAGGGCCCTTCCCCTACCTTCGACGGAGAAACGTGGCGGCGCACGCTGACCCGCGGCGAAGGACATCGCCGAAATAAGGGATTCGATGACTTAGCGCACTAAACTCGAGTGGGGTTGGCAATACACGATGCTGAGACCCTAGCGAACACAACCGGAACCATATTAACTGGAGTTAGGGCACCAAAGCGCACTGACCATGCAATCAGTGGCCAAATGGTAGCGCTGCGACTCCGGCGACCCAATACCGTACCGTGGATAAAAGAACCAGCGAGTCACGATTCTCGGCCCTATGCATTCAACTGGACACAGGCAACAACGGGATGGTTTCTCACCGGGGTTTAGGTCGTAGCGTGGCTGGTTCACGAAGTGGGCGGGTCCGCGGCGTAGATGTGCTCCGGTGAGCAATTTGCCGCGCGCGGGGTGATTTTGGACACCCAAAGTTCCCGAATTGGCTTCAACGACCCCAGGTGGCGCCCCTCAATGCTTCAACGGAGTTGAATCGACGATGAACCAAGGAAGGACTTGCGCCGATTTCTCCCTCCCTCACGGCGGCGTTTTGGTTTGCGCGGTGCGGCTTGTGCGGGGGCAAGCTGTTGGGACTAGAGGGGTTGGCACCAGCGCACCTTTATCTTGGTGCAGTATCGCGAGTGGTTATGAGAAGAATGGTGGGGGGCTAACCACGCGGGTTCACAGGTCAGTGGCACTCGGGAGGAGTACCCGATAGGGGGGGGTCCCGCCTGTAGGGCGCCAAGGTTCACGGTCAGCGCGCCAAGGGATGGCAACAGGGAATTCCCCGTCGGGTTTTAGCTTCCCAAACCCATCCCCACGATGAAAAAATTTCCCCGCGGGGATCCCCACGAACGCTTGCGGGGGACATTTCTTCCCCATCCCCGTTCCCTGCGGGGATAAATCCCCGCTGGGGATCCCCATCCCCGTTTAAATTATAACTTAATCGTACTTCATTTGTTATTAATGTAAAACATTGTCACTTATACACATTGTTAGATGTAAAAATCATTATGTGCGCATTAAAATCAATGTATTTGTACAACAGGTGATCTCTTGACAAGGTAATTCTTTATTTTTATCATTAACTATTACATGAAAACATTATCACATGTAAGTTTAACGGGTCCCCGTGGGGAACGGGGATGGGGAATGCTTCTCCATCCCTATCCCCGTTTACCCGTCGAGGGAAAGTTTTCCCCCGTTTACATCCCCGTGGGGGAAGAAACTTCCCCATCCCCATCCCCTAATGGAGGAATTCCCCGCGGGGAATCGGGGATCGGGTCCCCATTGCCATCTCTGTTGGTTGTGCCGGATCGACTTTGGGCCCAGAATCAGCTCAGAATTCCTTCATCTTTTCTTTTCTTTTATTGTTTCTATTCTTTGTTTTTTATTTCTATTTCTTTCTTGATTCAAATTTCTGCATCACAATTTGTATCATCAACTTAAACGTGTGTGCAACAATTCAAAAACCCAACATAGAATGTACATTCGATTTATTTTATTATCATTGTTAGTTGTTTAAATTTGCTCTCTTTATCTTGGTGTGCAAAAAGAGGAAAAGAAAGAAACAAATACTCACATAACATCCATAATTTCTAGGAATTTCTTGTATTCATATTTATGTAAGTACTCTCATAAATTTGGGTATTACAAATACACATGCATCACAAATTTGATTCGTACAAGGATCATTGGTGTTGGGGGTCTGCTTCGTCGTCGAAGGTCTTATAAGAAGAAACACCTTCGGAAGATCAATACAAAAATAACACCGAAGCTAACTTATAGGGAACTTCGGCATAACGACACGCCTTGAGACAAAGGGTTGCACCGACTTAAAGATGAAAAGATAGATTGGACCATAATAATTTGTGTTATGATTGTAATCGGTTGTAAAGGGTATAAATGTAATTTCACACAGGCTGCGCCCTGTGCCTATAAATAGATGAACAGTACCCCCGTACTGTTCACGCTGATTTGATACTCGCTTGTGCATCACGCTTGTATTGATACCTACTGTCAAGCCGAAGGTACAAATGTAATCTTATTCATTCATGATTATATAATAAAAGATATATTACAATGGCATATGATTATCCATGTTATTTCTCTTGTTTCATATGCTTCATCTTTCATTGATATATGCTGTGATGATGAAGGTACACCCTTCATAACCTTCGTCCGAAGATCGTTATATCCTTAGGGAGATAATGCTTCGAAGGACGAAGGGCATTAACCATTAACCTATTCTTGTGTTGCCTTGTTCTTAATTCATAGCAGTTGAGAACAAGTCCCCAACATTGGCGCCCACCTCCGGTGAACTCACTTCCACTTTTGAGCTGATGGCTTCGTTCAACAACCAAGCCGAAGCATCTTCGGCTACGAAGTTGGTGCTTCCGATAACAGGCGGCTCAGGTTCAGAGCCGGCTAACAAGAAGCAGAAGAAGGAAGCACAGAGAAGGGTACAACATGTTGGGGTGCAGGGACCCTTCATCAAATCAAAATGGTCCCACATCCCAATCACCTTCTCCCAGGAGGACCTTCAGCTCAAAGATTACCCTCATAATGATGCTATGGTCATATCTTGTGTCATCAAGGGATTTCTGGTCCATAATGTTCTGGTTGATACAGGCAGTGTAACGGATATTATATTTGCTAAGGCCTTCAGACAGATGCAAGAACCAGAGGATAAGATTCATGATGCTACACATCCTCTATGTGGCTTTGGAGGAAGGAAAATTGCAGCACTTGGCAAAATCACAATGTCAGTAACCTTCGACTTTGTTCATAACACAAGGACTGAACAGGTTGTCTTTGACATTGTTGACATGGAGTACCCCTATAATGCAATCATTGGTCGATGGACACTTAATGCTTTCAAAGCAATACTTCATCCAGCATATCTGTGCATGAAGATACCTTCGGAACAAGGGCCCATTGCTGTTCATGGGAGTCAAGAAGCTGCTAGAAAAGCCAAAGGAAACTAGACAGACTCAAAGGCAATCCATAATATAGATGGAGCCGAAGCTTGTGAGCAGTACATATACAAGAGAGAGAAGGCTGCTTCGGCGGATCAACCGAAGCACGTGCTTCTATGTGAAGATATAGCAGAACAAAAGGTACTACTGGGGTCTCAATTATCTGAAGGGCAGGAGAAGAATTTGCTAAGATTTCTATTCAACAACAAAGATGTTTTTGCTTGGTCAGCCAATGATCTTTGCGGTGTCAACAGAGATGTCATTGAGCATTCACTCAATGTGGATCCATCTTTTCGGCCAAGAAAATAAAGGCTTCAGAAAATGTCTGATGACAAAGCTGAAGGTGCTCGGAACGAAGTGAAGAGGCTCCTTAGCGCTGGCGTTATCAGTGAGGTGAAATACCTAGAGTGGTTAGCCAACACTGTTATGGTGAAGAAGGCCAACAGTAAATGGATAATGTGCATTGATTTTACAGATCTTAACAAGGCTTGTCCAAAGGATGAGTTCCTATTGCCAAGAATAGATTCTCTAGTAGATGCAGCAGCTTCGTTAGAGCTCATGAGTTTACTAGATTGTTACTCAGGATACCACCAAATCTGGATGAAGAAGGAAGATGAGCTGAAGACTAGCTTCATAACCCCCAGTGGCACATATTGCTATCTTCGGATGCCTGAGGGGCTTAAAAATGCTGGAGGAAGCTTCAGCAGAATGATAGCCAGAGTCCTTCATTCTCAAATAGGCAGGAATGTGCTGATGATATCATAGTTAAAAGCATGAAGCAGGAAAATCACATTGCTGATTTGCAAGAGACATTTGCCAATTTCAGGCAAGCTAGTTTGAAATTAAATCCAGAAAAATGTGTTTTTGGGGTAAAGAAGGGCAAGTTCCTTGGCTGTCTAGTATCAACGAAAGGAATTGAAGCTAACCCAAGCAAGATTGAAGCTATCCTTCGGATGGAACCGCCAAGTACAAAGAAAGGGGCTCAACAGCTGGCAGGTAGACTAGCATCATTAAACAGATTCATATCCAGATCAGCAGAAAGAAATCTGCCATTCTTTGAAATACTGAACTCAGCCGAAGTCTTTCAATGGGGCCCCGCTCAGCAAAAAGCCTTCGAAGAGTTGAAGCATTATTTGATTGACTTAACAACATTAACTCCATCTTCGCCAGGGGCTCCATTGCTCTTATATGTTGCCGCTTCGCATTCTGCAGTGAGTGCGACACTTGTAGAGGAGAAGATAGATGGCCAAGTCAAAAAGCAAGCTCCAGTGTACTTCGTCTTTGAAGTTTTAAGTCTGTCAAAGAAAAATTATACAGAATTGGAGAAGGTGCTATATGTTGTGTTAATGGCCTCCAGAAAGCTTCAACATTATTTTCAAGCATATCGCATAATTGTTCCTTCGTCACAACCTCTGAAGGACATTATGAGGAACAGAGAAGCTACTGGAAGGATTGGGAAATGGCCTGCAGAACTTAATGAATTCACCATTGACTATGTGCATAGATCCTCAATTCAGTCCCAGGCGTTGGCCGACTTCATCGCTGATTGGACGTCAGGGGCTCAGGAAGAAGAAATAAACAAAGACGCCAAAGCTTGGACGGTGTTCTGTGATGGATCCTGGGGAACCTTCGGTGCAGGAGCGGCTGCTGTCCTAGTGGCACCTTCGAAAGTTAGAACATGTTATGCAACCAAGCTTGACTTTAGTTGCACAAATAATATTGCTGAGTACGAAGCACTTCTATTGGGGCTTCGGAAGTTAAGGGCAATGGGAATAAGAAGGGCCATCCTAAAAACTGATTCTCAAGTCATTTCTGGCCATGTAGACAAAAGTAGCAAGGCAAGAGATCCGAAGCTTGAAAAATATCTAGATACAGTTCGAAGGTTGGAGGCTTCTTTCGAATGTTTTTCTGTCAAGAATATTCCAAGAGGTGAAAATGAGCATGCAGATTTGCTGGCCAAATCGGCGGCTCAGGGGCTCCCTCTACCTTCGGAAGAATTTTTTGAAACAATAAAGACACCTTCGATTGAACTCATGGAGAGAGCAGTGCTTACTATTTCTCCAGTACATAGTGAAGATTGGAGGACTAAAATTATATCTTTCCTCCAAGGTAATTTCCTTTCAGATGACGAAGCTTATAATAAGAGAATGGAGGCAAGGACAAGACCGTATGTGATAATAGAAGGGGAATTATATAAACACGGAGTCTGTTCTCCACTTCTCAAGTGTTTATCAAGAGTTGAAGGTGTTGAATTAATGAAGGAGATACACACAGGTCTGTGTGGATCTCACATTGGGTCTAGGCCCTTGCTGGGAAAAGTATTTAGACAAGGGTTTTATTGGCCGAAGGTAGCTTCGGATGCCGCAGAACTAGTCCAAAAATGTGAAAATTGTCAAAAATGTGCAAGAGACCAGAAACAACCTTCATCTCTCACTCAGTTAATACAGCCCACCTAGCCTTTGCAAAGGTGGGGCCTGGATTTGTTAGGCCCACTTCCACCAGCACAAGGCAATTTAAGATATGTTGTGGTGGCTGTAGAATATTTTTCTAAGTGGATTGAAGCGAAGCCTTTGGCTACAATAACTTCAGTCACAGTCCAGAAATTCTTCTGGCAAAACATTGTTTGTCGCTTCGGCGTGCCGAAGGCTATAACTGTGGACAATGGAACACAGTTTGATGCCGAAACTTTCAAGGAATTCTGTGATCAGATTGGCACGAAGATTCATTTTGCATCAGTCAGGCATCCGGAGTCAAACGGACTTGTCGAAAGAGCAAATGACATTATAATGACGGGAATAATGAAGCTAATCTTCAATCAGCCCAGAGGAAAGTGGCCAGATGAGTTGATTAAAGTGGTGTGGAGCCATAATACAACCGTATCAAGATCAACAGGTTTTACACCGTTCAAATTATTATTTGGTGACGAAGCTATAACCCTAGAAGAAGCTAAAGCGGGGTCAATAAGAACAGCAGCTTCGGCAGAAGACGAAGTTGATTATCACGTGGAAAAAGACACTATAGAAGGGACTAGACTCCATGCTGTGGAGAATATCAATAAATATCAAGCTGAAATAATAAAATGGCGCGATAGAAAAGTTCAGTTGAAAAATATTAAACTAGGGCATTTGGTGCTTCAGAGAGTGGCTAATCCGGACACAGTAGGCAAACTACAACTGAAGTGGGAAGGACCTTTTCTGGTGGTATCTTCGTCAAGGCCCGGTTCTTACAGATTGAAGGATATGGATGACAATGACATTCCTAGATCTTGGAATGCGGATGAGCTTCGACGATATTATGTGTAGTTTGATGTAATCTTTTTTTATTTTTTCCTATGACACCCTTTTCCTTTCCAAAGGGGGATAAAGGTTTTTAATGGGGCCATAGTTTGTAATTTTTCTTTTCTTATTTAGCTCTACGAGAGCAAAATCCCCCAAAAGAATGTAAAATGTAACATCTGAGCATGCAACATCGAGTGCAGAGAGTAAAAAACCAGGGAGAAGCTCAAAGGTCATCCCTAAGGGGATGTAGAGCATGACGAAGCTACAAAAAGTCATTCCCAAGGGAGCGCAGTGTAAGTTTTCTGCTCAAAAGTCGTTCCTAAGGGAATGCAGAGCCAAATACCGCCGAAATAGAAGGCGAAGAAGTTCAAAAGACGTTCCTAAGGGGATGCAGAACTTATACCGCCGAAATAGAAGGCGAAGAAGTTCAAAATACGTTCCTAAGGGGATGCAGAACTTACACCGAAAAATAAGCGGTGAAGTCAAAAAATAAACGACAAAGAGATTTTAGTCGTTCCTAAGGGAATGCAGAGTCTGGATGTGGCTTCGTAAGCGTGTATCTGGACATTCATTTGCACAATACATCACATCATTCATTGCATTCATATACATTCATTTAGACATTCGTAGGATCATCATCATCATATCATAGAAGTACAGACAGTTGCTTCGGCTCTAATGACAAGGCTTCGGCGAGAGCAAATAGAAGCAAATTTATGCTTCGTTGTGTACGAAAAGAAGGGAAGGTGTTTTTCACCTTCGGCTCAAAAAATACAAGTTTCGTCCACATTAAAGCAGTTCATACATGGATGGAAAGGTAAAAATATATTACAAGGTATGGACAAATTTACAGAGTAGTGTCTGATTCCTAAATTACAGTATTTTTTACAAGGTTAATTCAAAAATTTCTCTAGAGCTTTTTCACAGCAGTGTCTTCAGCTTCATCACTTCATCGTTATTCGCTAAGCTTCGGATCATTGCTCTTCGGCTTCTTCATCCTGTACATAACAAAGCGTTATAAGGTAAACACAAGTCTCAAGGAGAAGGTAAACACCAGGTATGAGTTTATTACCGACTTGAGATGACTTCGAGCTTCGTCACCAGCTAAGTTTTGCCCACCCTTCGTCCAGATTTGTGTTATGAATCTATTTCCAATGCTTTGGGCTAGACTAGGGATGTCAGTTAAATCTGCTGGTGATAAGCTAAAGTTTGGCCTGTTCACGATCTTCCCATGCGTGCAACCAGTCTTCATGAAAGCAACAACTGTGCCTCGAGAAGCTAGCAGGGCACAAAAGTCACCGTGCCTAGCTATAACTTCGTCAAGAGCATCAACTTTGCCCTCAATATGATCAAAGGTGTCTGGCAGGTCTTCAACCGAAGGTTCAAATTTTTTAGAGCTGGCTCCAACTGAGTTGAAGACCTGCTTCAGGCAATGCACACATTGGATGCCGAAGCTTAGGCATTTGTCTTGAAGCTCTTTCAAGCAATTTTGCAAATCTGAACTCTTTTCGACTTCAGCTTTAAGCTTTGTATCGAAATCCTTCTTTTCTCGCTCAAAGCTTTCTGATTTCAGGAGGAGCTCACTGTTTAATTTGGCGATCTCAGCTTGGGCTTCTGTTAGTGAACCCTCCATCGTCTGAAGAACAAAATCTTTCTTCTCAAGAGCAACTTCATGATCTTTAATTTTCCTTTCGAAGCCTTCAATTATAACCTCATTTTTCTTGTCTTCGAGGTCTTGTTGCATCCTCAAGGCTTTACTTAAAAGCATACTCTGTGTAAAATAACCTTCATCAGCAATTACCTTCATCGTAAAACAATGAAAAGCCGAAGGAAAAATTTTACCTTGAAATTAGAATAGAATAAACTACCGACGATATGCTATCGTCGGTAGCGACTGATGTCAGCTTCGAGCTTCAGGAAACCAACACTCTTCGACAGAGTACTGATAACCTTCGCTCCAATTCGGTCTTGGAGGCATCCTAAGCTTTCTTTGTCAATGCTGCCGAAGAGCAACGCTCCTGGCTGGTAGCCACAAGATATAGCATAATCTCTTAGCTCCTCTTTCTCAGCCTTAGATAACTTTTGACCAATTATATTTTGAAAATTGAAGTCCTTTTCATCCGAAGTATCTTCGGCGATCTCCTTCCCTTTTCCAGGCACTGTGGCCAGGGTTTCTTCAGCAGCTGCAGCAGCTTCTTCCACGGCCATATTCAAGAGCATTTTATCAATATCAAAAAATGTGCTCTCCAGATTTGTGTCTTCGGCTGTCGCAGTTTCGGCAGTTATAGCTTCGGTGGGAGCAGCTTCGGTAGCTGTAGCAACTTCGGCAGCTGGTGTTACCTTTGACGCTGAGGCCGGCGGTGGCGTTTCTTCAATAGCTTCAATTACTGTAATAATCCTCCGCCTTTTTGGCCCATCAGACTTCTTGGCTGCCGAAGGCTCCTTCTTCTATAAAAGCTTCGTTAGATACGGCCCCAGCGGACTTAGCTTGATAGGTAAGGATTCAGTCATTACCTTTAGAATTTCTTCTACGTCAGTAGCAGAAGGTGTTGAAGGAGTCTCTTCCTCTATCTCAGTTGTTTTTGGCTTCAGAGCCGCAACCTTCCTCTTCTTCGGAGCAGCCACCTTCGGCTCAGGGCTGGATTTTCTCTTTTTCATATTTTCTTCATCTTCTTTCACCATCCTAGCAGCTTGGCTGCTCAGAACACTAACAATCCTTTTTCTCTTTTGCCCTTCGGCACCCTTGTTCAATTGCTCATAGTCAGGATATTCAAGTTTAGGGCATCCATCACCCGATTCAACCTTTGTTTTGGTCGGGTGCTGAAGGCTGCAGTCATCAGCTGATCTTCTTTTTTAGTATAATTACCCAAAATTTCGTTGCACATAGTTTCTATCATTTCTAACCATTCTTGGATGGCCCCTTGAATAGTTTCTCAAATTTGAACCGATAAGGCAGTCACACAAGTTCATTCTTTTCCTTTGTCCCCTTTAGCTTCGGCATATTCCATTCACTCAGCGTCAGGAACACCTTATAGGCCAGATATTCTTGGACTAGATCTCTAGTGCTGATCTGCTCGGCTACCACCCTGAATTCTGCCACAGCTTCTTGGCACGGTGACCCCGACGTCATGCGGCACAGGGGCCAAGTCAATCCAAAGCTTAAGCTCAGCGGACTCAGTAATAGCGTCTTGAGCTTCTCCCTCTTCTTCTCATCGGCCTTAACATAAAACCACTCACTTTTCCAACCGGTTGGCCACTTGGTGCGATAGCTAACCACCGGGGACTTCATATCTTGCGGTAAGCGAAGTTGTAACAACCAAAATTCTCATGAAGTCCATCTTCTCTGGCCTTCATCTGATAATGAAGCTCATGCACTCGGCAAAAAGCTTCGGCATTCGGATCTATTCCTTGGCTTCGAAGTGCCCAGATGTAGACGCTGAGCCTAACGATAGCGTTAGGAGTCAGCTGATGAAGATAGATTTCGTAATTCTCCAAAACTTCCCCAATCATTTCATTCAAAGGAAACCTTAATCCCGCTCTGAAGAAACTCCTAAAAACTACCACCTCATCATTTTCCGGTGTCGCAGTGGTTTCTTCCCAGCAAAACGAATTAGCTTCTTCTCAGCTTCTCCGAAGTAGCCTAACTTTATCATCATGGGCATACCAGCCTCAGAAGCAGTAGATTTTCCAAAGTCTAAGTGGCTGGGTTTGGCTGGCATGAGTGTTATAATCTTCTTCTTCTTCATCAACATCATCTTCTTCGATGTCAGCCTGTTCAGCTTCGGCAGCAGGTGCACCTTCGTCAGTAGCTCCCTTTGTCATAACCAGTCCCGATTGCTTCATCACTTTAGAGATCGGGGCAGTCTCTATGGCTTCGGCATCCTCTCCGTCACGGGTCACCCTAGCAGTTGAACGTACTCTGGCCATCAGGTGTTGAATTTCTTGCAGTTCTTACGAATGTTGATGATTTTTACAGTTCTGACGAAGCTCCCTCTTATACCAAAGCTAAATCAAAATGATGCTTTTACTTGAGAATGCGATGAGAAAGCTTCGACTATGGTTAAATTTTTCAGCAGCACAACAGTGCAATGGCAATGAATGTTGTGGTAACTTCACACCTACCCATCTGTTTATATAGTGCTGCAGGTGTGAAGGTGAATCGTTAAGTTGCCCGCACCCGCTCAACAATCACCCGCACCCACTGAACGGTGGACCACAGTGCGTGGGAGATGAATCGCTAGATCGCGTGTACCCGCCGCATGGTGGGGCCACCTCGCGCTTGGAATACTTTAATCGTTTCTTGGTAATGAGCTCAGGGAAGGTGTTTTTCAGACCTTCGGCATTCTGAAGCCTAGGACAATTTTCACGGATAAAGCTCGTTATGAAAAACGTTCTAGCATCGCGAAGGGCTACTGTTGGTGGTCTGCTTCGTCGCCGAAGGTCCTATAAGAAGAAACACCTTCGGAAGATCAACACAGAAATAACGCCGAAGCTACCTTCCAGGGAACTTCAGCATAACGACACGCCTTGAGATGAAGGGTTGCACCGACTTAAAGATGAAAAGATAGATCGGCCCATAATAATTTGTGTTATGATTGTAATCGGTTGTAAAGGGTATAAATGTAATTTCACACAGGCTACACCCTGTGCCTATAAATAGATGAACAGTACCCCCGTACTGTTCACGCTGATTTGATACTCGCTTGTGCATCACGCTTGTATTGATACCTACTGTCAAGCCGAAGGTACAAATGTAATCTTATTCATTCATGATTATATAATAAAAGATATATTACAATGTCATATGATTATCCATGTTATTTCTCTTGTTTCATATGCTTCATCTTTCATTGATATATGCTATGATGATGAAGGTACGCCCTTCATAACCTTCGTCCGAAGATCGTTATATCCTTATGGAGATAATGCTTCGAAGGACGAAGGGCATTAACCATTAACCTATTCTTGTGTTGCCTTGTTCTTAATTCATAGCAGTTGAGAACAAGTCCCCAACAATTGGATATGCTTCCTTATTTATACCAAGGTTATAAAGGTGCTGGTGCTCGACTTCTCAGCATCTTAGTGTTGTAAACCTTTTCTATGCATGCATACTTTTATCGATGAAAATTTTATAATAACACGGTGATTCTATTTGAGGTCACATGGCTTTTAGATTCTATAATATAAGAGGTGGAAAGTATGACACGTCGAAACAACACGTGCCACTAGACATCCACTATGGCTTGTAAGTATGTGAATTTATTAATACATATCATAGATGTACATACATAGGACAATGTAACAACTAAATAACCAATCTTCCCTTATGTAGTGCCACAAGCAATCACCCAGATCGGTCCTATGTGGGCTTTATGTGTCCGAGTTCATGAGACAGAACCGACGATACATCATGAACCCTGGCTAGGTATTATTAGTAATAGTCATGTATGTATTTATGTCATTAGAGATGCAAATGTGTTATCGAGTGTAAATATATGATGTTTAAAAACTTTGTTTATAGGAATTTCAATGAGTAAAGAAGGAAAACATGACCGAAGGTGTGGTATGACATAGTTGAGGACATATGCACATTCATATTGAAATAGGCCATTCCCGTTGAAGGAAAATATCATGATGCAGATGGTACCTTAGCTAGGGCAGAGTTTAGAGAACTAAAATAAATTAGTAGACTATCTCTTAGCCAAGATAGTTATTAGGGGTTAGGTGAAAACTTTGGTATATAGAATATGTGATGCATATATGGTTGTAATATAAATGTGTAACACAAGACTTTGATGTATATAAATGTATGATATAATTTAATTACATGTTTCTTTCGATATTTATATTGTGTGTGTGTGTAAATATATATATAATTTAGTTTTGTTTGAAATTTTGAAAAAATGCTGGAAAACTAACATTGGCAGCTTAATAAATAAAACCGTGAGTGGAAAGTGCATTTTCACTGGCGGTCGGTGTTTAGAGCCCGACCGTACACCCAGGGTTACCCCTCGCGGTGCTTTTGGGTAGGATGGTGCTGTCGACTGTAGCTCAATGGTTCGTGCTGGATGCACGAGAAATGACAGACAATTTTCTGCAGGTTCAGGCCACTTGGAGAGGCATAATACCCTACTTCCTGGTGTGGATCTTTATGTGGTGGGTTACAAGTGAAGTCTCCTGAATGGAGAAAAGCTAATGAGATAGGTAGATGGTCGATGGAAATGATGGGGTACCCCCTAGACTTTATATACTCGACCGTGGGGCACTACATGCGTACATGAGGATTATGTGTATCTTAAATAATAGTGAACCGACTGAACTGATCTTCCTACAATCTTGCTAACATATCCCCAATCCACCCCGATATTCAATGGCGCCGTACGGAGGAAAGTCGGATGGGCGCTACGGATAGCGCACGAGTCTAAGTCTGCTTCTTTCTCGGGCTGACCCATTCCGCCAGTAATTGTGACCTAGCCCACGAAGGGATGGCCTTGCGTGGTAACTGGCCCAAGGTCCCACGCGAGGCCTTCTTGCCTTCTAGTGGACTCGGGGGATATCTGTCCCCCACAAGCCCCCAATCTTTGAGTTGATTTTGAAATAATCGGCCCAAAGATTCTAGGTCCGGCTCATGGGTTCGTTATGTGGCACGGTTTCCATTCTGCTGATGGGTGCACCGAACCCATTGGGTGTAGCCCCCGAGCTTTGAGTGGATTTTGAAAATAATTCATTCAAAGGTCTTCATCTTATGCTTTAGAAATCAGCATTTTGTCATCATCTTACTCCTTAGAAATCAGCATTTTGTCTTCCTGGGACTAAAAAACTATTGGGTGCACCAATGGGTGTAGCCCCCGAGCTTTGAGTGGATTTTTAGAAATAATCCATTCAAAGGTCTTCATCTTATGCTTTAGAGATCAGCATTTTGTCATCATCTATGCTTTAGAAATCAGCATTTCGTCTTCTTGTGACTAAAAATCTATTGGGTGCACCGAAGGTGCACCCAATGGGTGTAGCCCCCGAGCTTTGAGTGGATTTTTTGAAATAATCCATTCAAAGGTCTTTGTGACGGAACCTCCCAAGTCATTAGGTTCACCTACAGTTGTCCTTGTCCAACAGACTTCGGACAACCCAGTAGATGCACCTGACCACTTGACAAGTTCGGTATCTGTATTCCTTACCTTTCTCAAGAGCGTTTAACCCATCTCACTGATATTACAACACATCGGAGGAACGAATATGCGGAAGCAGTTACAACAACTTATTTTATATTAAAGTATGAAAAGAGTATTATTATTACAGACCAGTAAAATATAAGAGTGCTGGAGTATTATTATTACAACCCTGGGAGGCAAAAACCCCTCCCGATTAATAGTAAAAAGTTTTTAGAGGAGGACATTTCCTCTCGAGGCTTCAATCCTGGTTTTCTTCCTTAGGCACCACCTTGGAACAAAAGCAACAAAAATTTGCTGCTTCGTCACCTACAACAACATGGGTTCGAAAACCCTGAGTACAAAGTGTACTTTCGCAAGTCTTACCCGTCAAAATAAAAGACTCTCAAGGATATGCTAGTCTTAAGGGAGTCAAGGTAAGGTTTAATCAATAATCAAGACTCTGTTTGCAAAAATACTTACTAATAGTGGATCCTTAAAATCCAGTTTTATTAGCAAGTTAAGTCATTACCTGAATCTAGAGTTCTTTCTACCCTAGTTCAAGCACTTAGCTTATACTAACCATTTTCTTATCAACCCTTCTTATTCACTGGAATGCTACGTGTAGGGCAGTAACCAAGTCTTCATGTCCGAGAAGTAACGACGATCCGAATCGATTAATACCCAGCTGGGGATCTCCAACCACACGACATATGTAGCACTTAACCCTTGCAAATGTCAACTCACAACCGGGGTTCTTAAGACCAGATCAGGTTCACGCCAACCGAGAGCACAAATACACCACCGTCTAGCCTCTTGCCACGAAGGGTACACGCTACTCTCGCCATCTCTCCACTCCCATTGCGTGTTATCTTATTCTGGTATTAGTCTGCCCGAGGCAAAGCTTACCCATGACGAGGCATGTGACCAGTTAAAAGGTCCTCGATCAGCAATCCTACATCGACAAGGTCCTTAATCGACTCAGACGGAGACACTACATCGAGACTCTCTTCTCGTGCAAGTCACCCGCCCGGTCTCAGCTTTATCATTTAACCCAAAGTTTGGTACCTCATAGAGGTACATCTTTTCCGATGTTGAACCCATCACGTCCATAATGGATCCACCATCTAGTTTTATTTTGGAAACATCCCGTCCCTCTTGAAGCATCATCTTTTGTCAAAACAAAACATTTTGTTTTTTAGAGCAAGGCTAATCATGAGAAAAACCTTTTTATAAAATAGGGGATCAAGGAAAGGTAATCAAATTCTCAAGGAAGGAAATGCAGCAATTTGTTTAGCACACAACTCCTATCACCTAATGCATCAAGCAAGTGAGAAAGATTTTAAAATAGCAAGGGGGTGGCAAATGCACCGGGGCTTGCCTTGTGTTATAGGGGAGTCGGGCTCTGCTCCACAAATGTCAAAATAAAAGCAGTTCCCGGCCAGTGGGTCTTCAGGTGGTGGTGGTGTAGCTCTTTCTCCTTCAACTTATATTTCTTCTTCGTTTTGTATATATATCACATATATAACCATGAATGCTCATGTAATGCTTATGAAAATGCAAAGATAATAAAAGTATATGTTGGGGACTTGTTCTCAAATGCTATAAATTAAGAACAAGGCAACATAAAAAGTGTTAAATGTTAAGTTCCTTCGTCCTTATAAACATTATGTCCCTTCGGATATAATGGATCTTGGACGAAGGTTACAAAGAAAAGGATCTTCGTGAGATTGATTAATGATAAAAAAGAACACATATATAAAACACAAGTAATGATATGAGTATTAATATCAACTTATCTTTATTGTTAAATTCATGAAAACAAATTACAAATGTACCTTCGGATTGATGAAAAGTAAAGGTGCAGACGTGATATGGAAAAGCATATGCCAAGTCAGCATGAACAGTATGGGAGTACTGTTCATCTATTTATAGGCACAGGACGCAGCCCGTGTAAAATTACATTGATGCCCTTTACATCTGATAATAACTTTATAGCAATCCTTCGAGGTTTAATTTGACTTTTCATCTTTAAGTCGGTTCCTCTTTTCTGCCGTCGTGCCGAAGCTTTTCTGTACGTAGCTTCATGATCGTCTTATCCTTCGTTGTGGTCGCTTTCCGCCCCAGTCAAGCTTCGTCTTAACCATGCTCTTGTACAGCCGCAACCTGACTCCAAAGATGCCTGTTCACATGTTTCACTCGGAAAATATTGTCAAATCATGTTTTTGAGGACCTTCGGAAGCCGAAGGCACCCAACAGTAGCCCCTCGCAATATTAGTTTACTGTAATGATAAATTCATATTGCGACATGGACGAAGGCTTTAAGCCGAAGGTCCAAAAAAACACCTTTCCTTTGCTAGAATAGCAACAGTCATTGACAAACGGGGCCCTCCAGTTTTCGACACACTGGGTGTATAAATAAGAGCTCACCACAAGTTTATTTGACACGCTCTTTTGCCATCTGCTTTTTAGTCACCTAGCTTTCCAGCCTGCGCGCGACAGCACTTGCTCGGTTTTAAATTTTTAAGCTTCGGTTTCGAGTGTGGTTTGTCAGCATTTGCGAAGATGCCTGAGGATAAGAAAGTTGTTGGTGCTTCGAAGCTAAGCCTTTCTGAGGAAATGCACCTGGGTTTTCTTGAATCAATGTCGAAGACTAATACGGAGAAGATTACCAGGGAGATTTTGGAGGGTTTATCTAAAGATACTGGCGACAGTGATAGCTACGATGTGGATAGTGGTGGTGAAGATTCCGAAGATCGACCCTGGCGACCAAGCCATGCAGTTTTTGGTAGGTCCAGTGTTAAGGAAAATCATCTTGTCAATATGAGAGGGAGATACTTTCGGGATTTGTCTGTTGTGAGGGCTGACGAAGGAGAGAAGACTTGTCCAACTCCCGAGGAAAATGAGGTCGTGATATTCCGAAGCTTCATGAAAGCTGGATTACGGTTTCCCTTGAGTAGTTTTGTCGTGGAAGTATTGAAGACATTCGAAATCTACCTTCACCAACTTATCCCCGAAGCAATCATAAGGATGAACATCTTTGTGTGGGCCGTGAGAAGCCAAGGTTTGGAACCTAACACAAAAAGCTTCTGTAACATACACGAGCTATTGTATGAGACAAAACCCTGGGGCAAAGAGCAGTATCACAACAACTTTGGCTGCTACAGCTTCGTCGCTCGGTCCGGGTCAAGCTGCCCTGTGCCAACCTTTCGAAAGAGGTGGCCCGGCGACTGGATGACAAAATGGTTTTACGTGAAAAATGACCTGAAATCACGTGAAGACATCAAGGGTATCATTATGCGCCCTATCTAGCAACGCTTAGGCCTCCGAAAGCCGAAGGTGGAAATGGATGAAGCGGCCGAAGAATGCCAGAGAGCCTTCGGCGTGGTCTGCTCTTTTATTGGGACAAGAGATTTGGTCCAAGAGCATATTGCCTTCAGTGTTTGGCCACTTGTAGAAAAGTGGGAAATGCCGAAGGAGACCGTCAAGGAACCTGACGAAGGCGGGCTAGTTAGGCTAAAATACACATTCAAATACGGAGATAAGTTTGTTGAACCAGATGATGACTGGTTAAAAAGTATTGAGGCCATAAGTGACGAACTGCTTGGGGTATACTCGAAAGCCGAAGATACTGCACTATCAGCGGCCTTTGGAGGCCGAAAGAAGAAGAGGCTTAACCGAGTATTTGATGCAATTGGGTTTATCTACCCCGACTACCATTATTCAGTGCGAGGCCAAAAAAGGAAAAATACTTCTCCTGCAAAGGAAATTGCTTCAGCTGCTCCTAGCAAGCCAGCGCCGAAGAGGAAAAAGGTAAAGGTGCTCACACACCCTCCACGTTATATTGAACCAGCCACAGTGCCTGAGTTTATTGGTGAGGCCTCTTCGGCCACCGAAGCTAGAGAACCAACTCCAGTGCCGAAAATCGAAGAAACGGCCGAAGTACCAGCAATAGAGAAAACAGAAGAACCGAGGACTGAAGAAACAAAAACATTAGAAATTTTGAGTCCTTCGACAAAAATCCAAAAGGGGCCAGCAGCGACCCCGAAAAGAAAAAAAATGGTTAATGTGCTGGATGTTTTGGAAACAATTAAATCTTCAAGCATAACTCCGAAGAAAACTGTTGAAGCTTGTGAAATGTCTACTGAAGCCTTTGCTGCTGAAGCTTTGAAGTAACAATTTGAAACTGAAGCTGGGCCTTCAGAGCCCACCAAGGTAAAACCTTTGATAGCTGAAGAAACAAAATTAACAGAGGCAACTTTGGAAACCAAAAAAATAAAAATGACAGAGCCGATTTTGATTGAAGAAATTGACACTGCCGCCCCCGAAGCATCTTCCAAAATACGTGATTATATTGTGCGACATGCTTCGGGGAAGAAACTATCTAAAGAAGAGATTTTTGAAGCCAATCACTATGCCCGAGAACTGAAGTATCCGAAGGGGGCCATAGTGTTCAATGGGACAGACAAAGATGACTTCCTATACTGTCTCCCAGACAATAAAGAATTATCCGTCTGCTGGGAGATGGCTAGAAGCATGGGGTTCCCGAAGCTTGAAGCTGGCCTTTGCGCCATGACAAAGGACGATCTTGCGGATAGCCTTGCATACAATAGTCTGAAGGTACAAAAATTGTGAATTTTGAAGTTTATGAATTTTGAATTAATCTTTTGTTCTTATGTTAATTCACTCATTCTTTTGAATAGGGCTTAATACTCAGCAATGCTTTAAGAGCACAGAAGAACGCTGAAGATGAGAGCTGCACCATTGCTCTTAACAACCTTCAAACAGAGGTTATCAGGCTAAGAAACGAAGCCTTGGAAAAGGACAAAATTCTGCTTACATTGGTGGATAAAATGAAGGAAGACGAAGCTAATTCTAAAGCTCAAGCCGAAGCTCAGAAGCGCGAAATCGAAGATCTTCGGAAACAATTAGCCTAAGCTAAAGAAGAACGCATTCTTGAAGAAACAAAATGAGAGCTAAGTGATCAATGGGCAAATCATTTGGAAGTAAATGTTGAGGAACTTCGTGCTTCCAAGAAAAGGTGCTATGATAAATCCATAGAGTGTGTTAAGAAGATAAAATCCAGCTTCGCCAGCGTTGGCGCATTTTCTAGTGAAGAAAATTTTACAAGGGGGAATCCAGAAGGCCCGATCGAGTGGATCAGTCACGAAACTGAGGCCTTCGAGGAAATCTTGAATAGCCGCGGGGACATTTTTGCGTTTTCGAGTGCCAAAGGAATTGTTACTATTTTGGAAAAGAAAGGGTGCGAGCATGTGAAATCTTTAGCACAATCTGAAGTTGCTTTATCCTCTGAAGATATTAAAGACCCTTCAGCCGAAGCAAGCCAGGTCGGTGGAAAATTTTTCACCGACATTTGGGACAACGGCGGCCGAGAAATGGCTCAAGAAATCATTCAGAGAAGCGAAAAAGGCTTCCATGACGCTAGAAAGGTAGCGGAAGCTGCTGAAAAAAGCACAGGGCCCGAAGGGCAAATAGGTATTAACTAGTGGTTTTTATTCTGTTATGATTTTTAATTTTGAACTTTATTCGCGGTTTGTAATAGTAATATAGCCGTATCCTCTCCTCCCTCAGAACCTGCTGAGGCATCTCCGGCCCCCCCCAAAGGGGGACGACGAAATTAGAAAAATGGCCGAAGCCATCATGGACAAAGTTGTCGATCAGCTACTGAACGAAGCTGCAGAAGTAGTTCTTAGGGAAAATTAAGTGCTATTGTAAAAATATTTGGAACATGACATGTGTAAAACTTTGTAATTTTGAATGTAATATATAATCTATCTATGGTTCAATTCTTTACGATGCATGAAATTTTGCATACATACCGTTTTTTGAGCCTTCGGCGAAAAAACACCTTCCCTTCTTTTCATGCTTCGTGAAGAAAATCTTTTATGTATCACAAGAATATCCAAGCTTCGTGAGAACATTCTTCGAAGCTGTAAAAAAGTTTTATGTTGCCTCTCAAATGAAGCTACACTTCTTCTCAATTTATCTTGTGCCTTAGCACGATTTTCTCTTTTTCAAAACATTCTTCGAAGATCAATACTGTGTCCCCTTCTTGTTCTACATGCGATATGATGTATGATGCTTATGTTATGCAAAATGATGTGATGATGTTATGCTATGCAAAATGACATTTATGCCGAAGATACACATATCCCTGAAATAGAGCACACAATCTTTTATCTCAGCGCTGACTTTTCGCTGTAAGCCTCCCTTAGGAGCTTCTTCGCCTTTTACTTTCAGCGGAATCAGCGCTTATTTTTCGCTGTAAGCTCTGCATTCCCTTTGGAACGACTTTTGAGCAGAAAACTTACACTGCGCCCCCTTAGGAACGACTTTTTACTACTTCGAAGAAGTTATGGTGCGTTCCTTAGAACAAGTTTTTGACAATTCGAAGGTTCACCGTGCCACCATAAGTTCTTGTGCTTCGACAACTCAAGCCTATGGAGGAGATATATTTTCATTATGATAATAAGCTAAACTGTTACAAGGATTTGAAAAACGATAAAAGACACTTAAACTTCCGATAATTGTTTTTTACTACAAAGAAAGTAAAACTGAATGCGAAAATGCGAAAAGCTGCTGTCGAGGTAGGATATTTCGTTAGTAAATGTGCTTCGACTCTGGTACAGTGCTATTGACTGTGCGAGCTTCGGATTCTTCTCTGAAGTCCCTCTGGGGGTGAGAGTGCTGGCTCCCTTCTGGCTGCGGAGCTCGTTGTATTGGTGGTGGCGGTGGAAGTTGTTGCCAGGAAGCTTGGGGTTGGCTTGCCGAAGCAACAGAGGCTACAGGGTGATTGCCTACATATTCTGGAATGTAAGGCGAATGGTACGAAGCAGTATGCATAACCTGCTTCGGCTGGCTCTGTTGCGCTGCAGCCTCTGCTAGCTCCTTTTGCTTCTGGATGGTAATATGGCACATCCTGGTGGTATGGCCCTTGCCTTCACCACAGAATAAGCAGTAAATTTTTCTTGGTTGATCTCCAAATCTTCCCCCGAAGCCCCTGGCGCCTCTGCCCCTTGGCGCTGGCGGCCGAAAAGAGCTTTGCTGTTGCCCTGAAGCTTGCGAGGAACACTGTGGCCTTTGTTGTTGACTCCCTTTATCATCATTTTGAGTAGAATTGTGAATTGAGCTGACATGCCTCGGATAAAATCTTCCTCCGAAGCCCCTGGTCATTTCAGAGAACCTGAAAGCTTCCTCCCTTCTTTGGCGAAAATCATTGTCGGCTCGAATGTACTCGTCCATCTTCTGGAGCAGCTTCTCCAAAGTTTGAGGAGGCTTCCTAGCAAAGTACTGAGCTGAAGGTCCTGGTCGAAGCCCCTTGATCATGGCCTTAATGACAATTTCATTGGGCACAGTTGGTGCCTGTGCCCTTAGACGTAGGAACCTTCGAACATATGCCTGAAGGTATTCTTCATGATCCTGGGTGCACTAGAATAAAGCTTGAGCCGTGACTGGCTTCGTCTGGAACCCTTGGAAGCTGGTTATCAACATATCCTTCAGCTTTTGCCATGAGGTGATCGTTCCTGGCCTAAGGGAGGAGTACAAGGTTTGTGCAACGCTCCTGACAGCCATGACAAAGGACTTTGCCATGACCGCCGTGTTGTCACCATACGAAGATATAGTTGCCTCATAGCTCATCAAGAATTGTTTCGGGTCTGAATGACCGTCGTACATGGGGAGCTGGGGTGGCTTGTAAGACTGTGGCCAAGGAGTAGCCTGCAGTTCTGTTGACAGGGGAGAAGTATCATCAAAAGCAAAATTTCCGTGATGGAAATCTTCATACCAGTCGCCTTCGTTGTAGAAACCCTCTTGATGAAGCTCTCTGTGCGGGGGCCTTTGGTTCTGGTCATCTTGAGCAAGATGTCGAAGCTCTTCAGAGGCTTCGTCTATCTGCCTTTGAAGATCAGCTAGGCGAGCCATCTTCTCCTTCTTTCGTTGGACCTGTTGATTGATCATCTCCAAATTTTGGATTTCTTGATCCAAGTCGTCCTCCGGAGGCGTTGGACTGGTGACCTTCCTCTTCTGGCTTCGGGCCTCCCTAAGAGAAACGACATATTGATTCGGGTCCAGTGGCTGCAGAGTGGCAGCCCCTGTCGCTGAAGTTTTTTTCGGCGGCATGACGAAGGTGACGCTTGCCGAAGGTGTTCAATACTCAAAAAGTGGAAGTGAGTTCACCGGAGGTGGGCGCCAATGTTGGGGACTTGTTCTCAAATGCTATAAATTAAGAACAAGGCAACATAAAAAGTGTTAAATGTTAAGTTCCTTCGTCCTTATAAACATTATGTCCCTTCGGATATAATGGATCTTGGACGAAGGTTACAAAGAAAAGGATCTTTGTGAGATTGATTAATGATAAAAAAGAACACATATATAAAACACAAGTAATGATATGAGTATTAATATCAACTTATCTTTATTGTTAAATTCATGAAAACAAATTACAAATGTACCTTCGGATTGATGAAAAGTAAAGGTGCAGACGTGATATGGAAAAGCATATGCCAAGTCAGCATGAACAGTACGGGAGTACTGTTCATATATTTATAGGCACGGGACGCAGCCCGTGTAAAATTACATTGATGCCCTTTACATTTGACAATAACTTTATAGCAATCCTTCGAGGTTTAATTTGACTTTTTATCTTTAAGTCGGTTCCTCTTTTCTGCCGTCGTGCCGAAGCTTTTCTGTACGTAGCTTCGTGATCGTCTTATCCTTCGTTGTGGTCGCTTTCCGCCCCAGTCTTAACCATGCTCTTGTATAGCCGCAACCTGACTCCGAAGATGCCTGTTCACATGTTTCACTCGGAAAATATTGTCAAATCATGTTTTTGAGGACCTTCGGAAGCCGAAGGCACCCAACAGTATATTATCTTAGGTCTTGAATAAAATTTTCCTTCACGGGACTCCAGGAAACTAGGGTTTTTGGAGTCAGAACTGTAGTTCATAGGGCAGGCACCACTAGAAGATTAGGGTTTTGGGGTTTAGGCACAAAAAATTGTCCAAATCATGCCAAATTTTACCCAAGGCTTCAAAAAAATATTTAAAGCTTATCTAAAAAGGTTAGTGAGTTTTGGAGTTAATAATCAATTTCTAAAATTCCAGGAGTATAGGTTTTGGCTATTTTAAATATTCTATAATTCCTTATTTGGACTAAAAATCATAAAACTATTTTTATTAAATAGTATAGAATTTTAGGAGCCTAGCAAAATTGGTCTGGTATTTTTAGCATTTTTCTACAATTTTCTATGGATTCTCTAACCCTGGCAGAAAAAGAAAAAAGATAAACATGAATAGTACTGGGCCGAAACTGGCCCAATACAACCCATGCCCAGGCGAAAACATGCGCGCCCTCGCCTGCGTTGCCAACTTTGCGCAGAAGACCCTAGTGATTTAAATAACTGGAAAAGGGGACGCAGCACTATTCCTGTGTTTCACTAACAGCTACAAAAAACCCTGGATTTCTATTTCTTCACAACGTCAGGTCCACGACGTCGCACGGCAGCAGACCGAGCTCCGGCGAGCCTGCACATGCTGGATAACTCCACTACCGGTGCTCCCGTGCGGTTGACACCGAATTGAACCCTTAATAACCATTTCCCCTCAATCAATTGCACGATCTGAGCTTTAAATCACCTTGTCCACGGAGACAGCGCGAACTAAGGATGAATACGGGTGTTCCCGACGATCTAGCGCAGTTTAGCTTAATTGAATGGGTCGAGGAGCATCAGGAGAATCTAAGGACACTGAAACGGGAAAGCAGAGAGCATGAATGGACCTGGAACGAGCTAGCCATGACGAGGTCACTATGCGCGGTGTTTCAGACCAATTTGGAGGAAATCCCAAATTGGGGCTCTCTGGTGAGTAATTGGAGGCACGAGTGGGTGGATTCGATGCTTGAATACTTAGTGGATCGAGGGTGTGCTCATATTATAGGGCCCTTGAGCGGTGGCCCGTGAATTTGAGCTCACGCGATGGCGGTCAGAGAGAAGGGGGGTGCACTGGCGTAATCGATTGGTGGCATTTACCGTGGCAAGCTCACCAGCGATCACCGGATGGGCTAAGATGACTCACGGCGGCGTGGTTAAAGCACCAAGGCACGTGGCGCAAGGTTGTGAGGTGGCTAACTTCAGCGAGCCCATCCAAAGCGGTTGTGACTCATGCGGGTATGGCGGCGGGAGTAGAATAGTGGCCGGAATTCATCCACGGCGCGATATTTCTTACCCCTATGCGTTATCCAACCGACGATGATTTATCAGAACTGGCGATCTGATCTTTACACTGTACCATTGAAGCCCTGATTCAGAGTGCCTGACAGGCCGAATTGCAATGCCTAGATCTCGAATTTTTGTGCAACGACTTGCCAATACATCTGTAGCAAACTTGTAGCCCTTCATACCAGCTACAATTCTGCTATAGCAACTACCCTCATTCGAGCAATAGATCTTACTCTAATTTGACCCAAAAGTTTGGCCAATGTCACTAGTGACCTAAATTCAGTCATCAGAGTGACTGACAGCACAACTTGGAGCTTATTTTTCTCCAAACTTTGTATGTGATCAAAGCTTAGTTACTTAAGTAAAGTTGTTCTCCTATTATAGCTCTAGACTTTTGATGTGTTGACCCTAGGCAAATTCTTTGTATTTTTAGAACTACAGAGCTCCAAAGTCAGCCCTATTCACTAATTCTCAGACTTAGCCACATGAGGGGTGTAGAGTGGCTTGCAAATAAGCCCAAATCTCATGGTTTGATTTGAAAATCTTCAAATATGTGAACCATATGATTTGAGGTACCCTAATACCTTGGTTTTTGCACTTGGGTCCAAAAGTGTGCAAAATTTACATATAACCCCCTAGGGTTTCAACTCAGGGTTTTCCAGGGGTCTTTTAGGGTTTTTGGTACTTCTAGGGTTTTGGTGCTATCAAAGTCCATTAAAGGTGATATCTTATGACCATTTCTAATAAGTTTTGAGATTTTAACTCATTTAGGCTTTATTGACACCCTAAGCCTAATTTAGGGTTAAGTACCCTACCTTAGGGTTTCACCCATGACCATTCTCATCAATACAACTTGTTTGAAATTTTTGCCTAGTGAATGCACTCTAAGTGTAACAATCACATGATATGCTAATGATCATGATGTTATGCTCAAGTTTTAGTGGCAGTAACACCAGGGGTGTTACATCCTTCCCCCCATAAAAGAATCTCGTCCCGAGATTTAAAAGTCCTAGGGCAAGTAATGGAAAAGGAAACGCGTCATAATTTTATTTCCTTATTTCTGGTACAAGGCAGGGGGTGGTATGGGGTCTACTCTTCTATTACAACAATTGTACATATCTCACAATTTACATGAAGCTAAAAAGCCTGGGAAATTTTTTTCTAAAAAGTCTTGGGTTTCCCAAGTAGCTTCATCTTCTGTGTGTTGGTTCCATTGTATCTTATAAAATTTGAGTGTCCTCCTTCGGGTAACCCTGTCCTTTTGATCTAGGACTTGAATAGGATGTTTTAAATACGTCAAGTCTGGTTCTAAGGCAACATCCGTCACTTCAATGGTTCGATCGAGAACCCGAAGACACTTCTTCAATTGAGACACATGGAACACGTTGTGCACAGCAGACAATGTTTCGGGTAATTGGAGTCGATATGCCACTGGTCCACATTGTTCAAGGATAGGAAAAGGACCAATGTACCGGGGTGCAAGCTTTCCTTTTACCTCGAAACGTGATACACCCTTCATTGGTAAGACTTTTAGGTAGACATAATCTTCCACTTGAAAGTACAAGGGTTTGCGTCGTTTGTCTGCATAACGTTTTTGGCGAGCTTGGGCTTCCTTCAAATTATGTATAATTCGTTGAACCCTCTCTTCTGTTTCTTTCACCATATCAGGCCTAAAAACCATCTTTCTCCTGGTTCAGACCAATTTAATGGAGTACGACACCGTCGTCCATATAGGGCTTCAAAGGGTGCCATCTTGATACTTTCTTGATAACAATTGTTGTATGAGAATTCTGCCAGCGGTAAACAGTCATCCCATTTCTGCGGAAACTCTAGAACACATGCTCGCAACATGTCTTCAAGTATCTGATTCACTCTCTCAATCTGCCCACTAGTTTGAGGATGATAAGCCGAACTGTGGAGTAACTTAGTACCCAAAGATTTGTGGAGTTCTTCCAAGAATTTGAATACAAATTGAGGCCCACGATCCGACACTATTGTCTTTGGAACACCGTGCAAACTGAGAATACGAGCAATATATAGTTCCGCATATGTGGCCACTGTATACTTTACCTTGACCGGGAGAAAGTGGGCAATCTTTGTAAGTCGATCAATGATAACCCAGATGGAATCAAACCCTTTTATTGTCCTGGGTAATCCCACAATAAAGTCCATGCTAATGTCCTCCCATTTCTAGGTCGGGATAGGCAAAGATTGCAATGGGCCAGCAGTTTTCATATGTATGGCCTTGACACGTCTGCAAGTGTCGCATCTCGCCACATAGCGTGCAATTTCGATCTTCATTTTGGTCCACCAATAATGTTGCTTTAGATCATAATACATCTTAGTGCTCCCAGGATGAATGGAATAGCGACTAAGATGAGCTTCATCCAAAATCAGTTGGCGAACATCATCATTCTTGGGCACAACTATGCTGTTGTTAAACCATACAATACCTTGATCATCTTTTCTAAAACAGTTTGCTTTACCGGCCTTTATTTTCTCATGAATGTGTTTCATACCCTCATCACTTCTTTGTGCATCAATTATCCTTTGCAGAAGAACCGACTCAAGCTTCAAGTGATTTAAAGTTCCATGTTGAATCATTCCCTGGTTTAACTTCTCCATTTCTTGGCATAATGTAATGTCAGAAGTCTTCATCGTAAGACAATGACAGGAAGTCTTGTGACTTAGTGCATCTGCCACTACATTGGCCTTGCCTGGGTGATAGTGAATTTCCAATTCATAATCCTTAATCAGCTCAAGCCATCTCCTCTGCCTCATATTTAGTTCTGACTAGGTGAAAATGTACTTCAAGCTTTTATGATCCGTATATATATGATAGATATTCCCCATCAGATAATGACGCCATATTTTCAGGGATGAACCACAACAGCTAATTCTAGGTCATGAGTTGGATAATGTTCCTCATGCTAGCACAACTGTCTTGAGGCATACGCTATAACTCGACCCTCTGGCATCAAGACACAACCTAAACCACTGCCTGATGCATCACAATACACATCAAAAGGCTTTTCAATGTCCAGTTGATCTAATACCGGAGCAGTGGTCAATAACACCTTCAGCTGCTCGAAGGCTTCATTGCATCTTGAGGACCAGTTAAATTTCGTATTGTTCTTCAATAAACTTGTGATTGGCTTCACAAGCTTGGAAAAATCTGGAATAAATCGGCGGTAATAACCAGCCAGTCCAAGGAAACTTCGGACTTGATGTACAGTGGTTGGTGGTTTCCACTGTAAAATATCCTTGACCTTGCTGGGATCAACCGCAATCCCCTTGGCAGACAATACGTGTCCTAGAAATTGGACTTCCTCTAGCCAAAACACGCACTTGCTGAATTTAGCATAAAGTTGATGTTCTCTTAAGCGCGTTAATATGATCCGCAGATGCCGAGCATGCTCCTCTTCATTCTTGGAATAAATCAAGATATCATCAATGAAGACCACTATAAATTTGTCCAACTCGGGCATGAATATCGAGTTCATCAGATATGTGAAGTGGGCAGGAGCATTTGTTAATCCGAAAGACATAACCAGATATTCGAATAATCCATACCGTGTAGTAAATGCGGTCTTAGGTATATCTTCGGGTCGGATACGGATCTGATGATAACCCGACCTAAGGTCAATCTTGGAAAACACCCGAGCTCCGGTAAGCTGATCGAATAAGATATCAATCCGAGGAAGGGGGTACTTATTCTTGATTGTGACCTCATTAAGGGGTCTGTAGTCCACGCACATCCGAAGCGTTTGATCCTTCTTCTTGACAAAGATGGCTGGACAACCCCAAGGTGACGAACTAGGTCGGATGTTCCCTACTCTAGTAGATCTTGTAATTGTGTCTTAAGCTTTGCCAACTCATTTGGAGGCATTCGATATGACCTTCTAGAAACAGGAGCTGTACCAGGCTTCAATTCAATCACAAATTCTACATCTCTTTCTGGAGGTAATCCAGGCAGATCTTCCGAAAAGACATCCAGGAATTCACATACTACCGGAATATCTTGGATTTTTAGTATGATGGCTTCATAGACGCTACCAAATGGTTTAGCTGGAATAGCTACATGGATGGACAAGAGAACCTCTTCATGGCCATAGCTCAACCTGATGGTTCTCAGATCAGTGTTGAGGGTAGCTTTGTGCTGGGCTAACCAATTCATGCCCATAATTACATCTATATCTTAGCCTTTAAGAATAATCATTATAGTGGGAAAGTCCCATTTAGCCAATGTTACGGGCACATGGAAAGCCACTTCTTTAGTGAATATTTGTCCCCAGGCGAATGAATAATAAACCCTTCCCTTGATTCAATGGAAGGAATGCAATATTTCTCCACAAACTTCTTGCTTATGAATGTATGCGAAGCACCAGAATCAAAGAGAATGACTGTAGGGTGATTGGCCACGAGAAACGTACCCATCATAACCGGCTCTCCCTCCGGTGTAGTGGACACTTGTGTATAGTAGATTCGCCCAGTCTTCTTTATATTCTTGTCCGCTGCATTATTTGTCGTGTTTTCCTTGCCTTGGCTTGAACTCCCCGGGTTCTGCTGATTATTGGACTTGTTCTGCCTCGGATATGGGTAGTCTTTGATGAAATGTCCAGACTTTCCACAATTGAAGCAACCGGTTGAAGAACTCGGGAGGGCGGGGAAACGAGCACTAGGGCAGTCGACTGAGTTGTTGAAGTAGGGGCAGTGGCAGGGCGGATGAATACAAGTTGTTTGAAGGGGTAGGAGGGTGGACAAGGTGAAGAACGGTTTTGATTGAAAGGTTGGATTACCAACCTTTGTCGCTTTTCAGGCCCCTGGTTGGACCTGTCACTTCCGAGGCCCTTCAGCTTCCCTGAGCCTGTGTTCTTTGCTTCAATTGCCAGCGCTGTGCTGACAGCCCTGCTGTAGGAGAGATCGAGGCAGGTGACCATCTTTCTTTGTAGTCGGTCATTGAGGCCTCTCATAAAACAATTCCTCTTTTTCAGGTCAGTATTGACCTGGTCAATTGCGTACTGTGACAAATGATTGAATTTGTTGAGATACTGCATAATAGTATCTCCTCCTTGCTTGAGTCTCATGAATTTTTCTTGCTTCATATGGAGCACTCCTTCTGGAATGTAGTGCTCACGAAACGCCAATTTAAATTCGTCCCATGTGACCTGATGTCCGGCAAGTTGAATGGCCACATAATTTCCCCACCAGGTGCTGGCAAGGCCTCTTAACTGTTGAGCCGCAAACAATGGCTTCTGGGTCTCCGTGCATCGGATGAGTCCAAACTTCTGCTCAATGACCCGTACCCAATCGTCAGCTTCGAGGGGATCCTCAGCTTTGACGAATAGTGGGGGACAGGTTTCTGAGAAATCCAAGTACAAAGTTTCACGGGGTCCCTGCGAATAAGCCCTCCCGCCTTGTTGCTGAAGTTGATGTCCCGCCATTTCACGTAGGAAGCGGGTGTTGTCAGCGGTCGCGGTGACCAAGGCAGCGATAGCCTCAGCCAACGTTAGTGGTACTGGCGGTGGATTGGGTGTATCTTCTTAACCACGGGATGTTCCCGCGCCGTCATGTGCACGAGTTCGGGATGGCATCTGAAGCAAAGAATATTTGGGAAAAATATAACATGATGATATACACCATCATTTTACATTACTTAAGATATAATGTTACAGACTCAATGTACAACATGACTTCATTACCTAATTTACATTAGCATTATTTTTAAACTATACTAATGCTAGTATTTATTGTCCTTAGTAGCTTCGCTACCGGTTGTAGGGGACCGTTCGTCAGCCAGGTTCATTGAAGGAGGGGGCTTGAAAAGGTCCAATTCCCCACCAAGTGCTTCACCTGCTATTCCAGAAGGTCCGACTCTCATTCCAACAGGGTCGGTAGGTACGTTGGGGTGCAGTCGCGAATACAATTCATGAACTTCCTCATGTAATGTATTGCAGTACACCTGCAAGTTGTCAATGGTCGTGCTAAGCTCCTCCACACGGGCTCAAGCTTTGGCTTCCCGGTCCCAAGCAATGGAACGTGAGTTGACAGCCCAATCGATTGCCAAATCCCGTTCAGCAAGCTTGTCTTGCAGATGTCGGATGTCAGCTCTCAACTCATTTATACGCTGACCATCCTCTTCCACACCCTATTTTTGTGATGTATCTCCGTTCGAAGCTGCTCCACCTGGGCTTCTAGGTCTCTAATGGGGTCATTACTGCCGCCGCTGCTCTCCTCATGCCATGGAGCCAGCTGATGCCGAGGCACGCCAATCGGTCCAGTGGACTTACGTGCGGTTTTCCTCGTGCGCGGCGACATATCTCCATAAGTGTCACACCCAGTTTTAGAAGGTAAACCAAATGCGAACCATGTACGTGCCAGGATCAGCAATTCACGTACACAACAGTTACATAACATGGATGCTCAAATAGTATTAAAAAGGGAAATAATAGTCGATTACATCATATGTCTGAGACATCCACGTAGTCTTTGCAATAATCAAAGTGCGAAAACGAAACATAGATAAACACGACCTTCATAGGCAGCCGACTGGGGGGTTGCCGCTAACCCTCGCCTAGAACTCATCGTAATCTTGGAACTCCTGGTGGTCTCCTTCCACATCTTCATCTTCTTCTGAGCAGGGGTTGCAATGCTGACAACCTGGGGATGAGGGGGTTTGGTGTGTAGAGCAAGGGTGAGTACACATCAACATACTCAACAAGTATCCTATTTTGGCCGTACTGGACAGGCTTTATGTGGGGGTAAGTCAAGCAGTTGCTTTTAGTTGGTCAGATTATTATTCCTAGTAGAGAAAGCCAAGTTTTAGAATTAACCCACGTTATTAACCCAAACGTAATCCTTTCCAAACAGAAAGAGTACCACTTACCATTACCAGAACCAATACCAAGAACCATCAATCTCATTGCCACCTGCAAATCCGAACATCTCTGATCAAGCACCACTAATCACTGGAGCTCCCTTGGCCGCTCATAACCGCGAGCACGGCTGATATATCAGTTTTCTAACACTCTGCAGAGGTTGTGCACTTTACCCACAAGCTGTGATTCCCTTTCTGCCCAGAGAGAGCTACCACCCATTGACCACTGCCTAGGTGGCCCAGCAGGGCATCACTACGTAGCCTTTACAATGATTTCCCGAGGCTATAGCCGCCCGTTAGGTTTCCTAAATGCACAGCACTCCTCCCCAAGGGGCGAACCCAAGCTTGGCAGATCGAGCCGCATGCACCGAGCCCCATTAACGGCACGACGGCTAAGCGAACTACACCCTGGATCCTCTAATTATTCAGCTAAGGGCACCCCATTCCACCCTCATGGTTGCACTGTTTTCCTGGGCGGTCATCCAACGAACAGGTCCTTACGGAGAGGCACTCGAGAAACTGCTCGAGCCCCCTTGAAGGCCACAAATATAACATCATAATAAAAGAGGGGAAAACAGCGTATCATTGATAATTCTCATCATGTTCATTGATTAGAGTTGAGCAATAGCATAAGACTAAGCAATAATAATCCAACCCAGATAGGTAAACAAGGACATGGATAACAAAAGCTAGTCAATCCTTAGGTATAAATGTGTAATGCAGGAGGTGAATTAAAGAATGTATAGGACAGAGATAGGTCAAGGGACACTTGCCTCCACCAACCGACTGCTGCTCAGGGGCTTCTCCTGCGAATTCTTCGGGCTCCTCAACCAGATCGTTCTCTATGCGAGCGCAAACATACATACATCCATCCATTCGAATTAGGAAATAAATAGTACACCATACAAGAGAACAGATAGATTGAATATGCATAGAGTATGACATACGATATTGCATTTGCCGTGGCTAGAAAGAGAAGAAAGAAGGTCTCGCAGGGGTTAAAGCTATACTCGAGGCGTATTACAGGTAGACGCATAACTAGTCGTTACATGCTCTAGTTCCACTTAGTTCCAATAATAAGGATTAGTCACATGCACTAATAGAATCATAACCATTTTCAATTGATCAATATTAAATAAGGTAGATGATTAACTACATGAATTAACAAACGTAACCAATTTCCAAATTGAGTTTCCATTTATTAATTAAATAACGCGATCACTACGCAGTGGAATACAAGGGGGGGGGGGGGGGTAGACAGGCACGTCTAAGGGGGTAGACAAGCACGCCAAGGGCACGGCGAGCCGTGCCAAAGCACCGTGCACCACGCGAGCACGCACGCGCACGGCCGCGCTGACGCGTCGCGAACGGGTCGCGCACACGCCGACGCCGAGCCACACACGCGCTGCGTTGCGCGCCGCAGGCGACAATGGGGCCATGCCGAGGCCGACCGCGTGGGGCCGCGCGCCATAGGCACACCGAGCTGAGCTCAAGGCCGCGCCGGGCAGGGGCGGGGCAAGCCAAGGCGGGCGGGCTGCCGGGGCCGCGCCATGGCCGGGCCACGGCAGCACCAAGGCCGCGCCACCACGGCCGGCCGCGCCAGGACGGGGCGCGAGGGAGGCCGAGCCGGGGGCGCCAAGGCCGGGCCGGATGCGCGCCATGGCCGGCGAGGCCGGGCCGCCACGGCCGAGGCAAGGCGGGGCGCCGGGGACGGGGCAGGGGAGCGCCGAGCGGGCGGGGCACGCCGCGGCCGCGCCGCCGCGGGGAGGGGCTGGGGCGAGTCGGGGCGCTGGGGGCGAGGCCGCACCGGGCGGGCGGGGCCAAGCCACCATGGCCGGCGACGGGGCCGCACCACGGCCGGGCTAGGGGAGCACGCCGGGGGGCGCGCCGGGGCCGAGCGAGCACGCGGGGAGGGCGCCGCGCCGGGCGGGGCGAGGCCGAGCCGACACGGCGGGCTGCCATGGCCGGGCGAGCCACGCGGGGAGGGTGCGAGGGGAGGCGCGTCGGGGCCACGCCGGGCCGCCGCGCCATGGCCACAAGCGCTGAGGGCGGGGACAGGGCCGACGAGCGCAGGGAAGGGGGAGGGAGGGGAGATGAGAGAGGAGGGGGGAGGGGCTTACCGCGCGGGGGAGCGAGGCCGGCGGCAGGCGGTTCGGTGAGCTGGGGCGAGCGGGCACGGGGGTGGGGGGAGAGGCTTTGGGGGGAGGGGAGAGGGGTGACAGGTGGGGCCCACGGGCAGGGGGGATGGCGGCGGCGGTTTTCCAACCGCCCACGCTTGGCGCGGCGTGGGGAGCAGGGGCGAGCTAGGGGTGGCTGGGCCGCGAGGCCGGGGCCCACAGCGGGGAGGGGAAGGGGGGGGAGAGAAAAGAAAAAGGTTTTTCCTTTTTCTTTAAATCTAGATGAATGGTTTTCACAATTTCAATCAATCAAAACAAATGCATGGTTCGGCATGGTGCAGCAAACCAAAATAAAGTATTTCTAGGGTTTTGCTTTACACGAGATCTCAAGTTGAATCCCACTATAACTTTGGAAAAGGTCAAGGATTAGCGAGGGGAAAGGAAAAAGGAAAGGGTAACGCCCGAATTTGGCGAGTGAAGAAAAGAAAAAAATTCAACTCCAAAATTCGGGGCGTTACAAACCTATCCCCCTTAAAAGAATCTTGCCCTCGAGATTCAGGGTTGGCTAGCAAAGAGCTCAGGGTATTTGGCCATCAGGTATCTTCACCTCCCAGGTTGCTTCTTCCTCAGAGTGGTGATTCCATTTGACTTTGCACATTCTGATGGTCTTCCTTCGGGTGACTCTGTTTGCAGTCTCAAGGATTTGCGTTGGCTTCTCAATGTAGGTCAAGTCCTGCTGGACCTCCAGACCTTCAACTGGCAATTGCTCTTCTGGCACACGTAGACACTTCTTCAATTGAGACACATGAAAGACATCATGCACAATAGACAAATTTTCTAGCAGACTGAGCTGATAGGCCACTTCTCCACGTCTTGCGAAAATCTGATATGGACCTATGTAGTGGGGTGCTAGCTTGCCTTTGACTCCAAATCTTCTAACTCCTCTGATCGGTGACTCTTTCAGATAGACGAAATGTCCAACCTCGAAAATCAGCTCTCTTCTTCTTGTGTCTGCATAGCTTCGCTGCCTTGATTGCGCTATCTTCATATTCTCTCGGACCATCTTGATGTTCTCTTCGGCTTCGAGCAGAATGTCTGGCCCGAACACTTGCTTTTCTCCAGGCTGATCCCATTGCAATAGAGTTCTACAACTCCTCCCATAGAGCGCCTGAAATGGTGACATCTTCAAGCTGGCCTGGTAACTGTTGTTATAGGAGAACTCTGCATAAGGCAATCTCTTGTCCCATCCAGACTGATCTTGCAACACACAGGCTCTCAACATGTCTTCAAGGATTTGATTAGTTCTTTCAGTCTGACCATCTGTCTGCGGATGATAGGCGGAACTGAAATTCAGATGTGTACCCAAGGCTTCATGCAACTGCTGCCAGAAATGAGAGGTAAACTGTGTTCCTCTGTCTGACACTATCTTCTTTGGCACACCATGAAGACAAACGATCCGAGACATGTACAACTCTGCCAATACTGCACTGCTATAGTTGGTCTTGACAGGTATGAAGTGGGCTGACTTGGTTAAGCGGTCCACCACTACCCAAATGGAATCGTAGCTGGCTCGAGTGTGAGGCAATCCGACTATGAAATCCATACCAATTTCATCCCATTTCCACTGAGGAATTTGCAACAGTTGCAACAATCCAGCGGGTCTCTGGTGCTCTGCCTTGATCCTTCAACAACTATCACACATAGCCACATGCTCTGCGATTTCCCTCTTCATTCCGTACCACCAGAATTTCTTCTTCAGATCCTGATACATCTTCTCACTTCTAGGGTGAATCGAATAAGCTGTCTCATGAGATTCCTTGAGAATCAACTCCCGAATAGATTGGACATTGGGAACACACAAGCAGTCTTTGAACCATATCACTCCTTCTGCATCTTCCCGAAATCTTTGCCTCTGCCATCTAGAATCAGTCGCCGGATTTCACTGATCTTCTCATCATTCTTCTGTGCTTCTTTGATTTCCCGCTCCAAGGTAGGTTCCAACTCAATTGTGACTCCTCACGTGTTGTTCAGAAATCCGAGACTCAACCTGTCAAACTCTTTGGCCAACTCATAAGGCATCGGACGAGCGACCATCAGATTGACTTGACTCTTCCTGCTCAAAGCATCTGCCACTATGTTCGCTTTGCCTGGATGGTAATGAATCTCCAATTCATAGTCTTTGATCAACTCTAACCATCTTCGTTGCCTCATATTCAGCTCTGACTGAGTGAATATGTACTTCAGACTCTTGTGGTCTGTGTAAACATCACATTTCTGTCCATACAGATAGTGCCTCTAGGTCTTCAATGCGTGAACCACTGTTGCCAACTCTAGGTCATGGATTAGGTAATTCTTCTCATGAACCTTCAGCTGTCGGGACGAGTAAGCCACAACTCTTCCCTCTTGCATCAACATGCATCCCAAACCGGTGTAACAAGCATCGCAATACACCGAGAAGGGCTTGTGCACATCAGGCAAGACTAAGACAGTCGCTGTAGTCAACTTCTCTTTCAGCGCTTCGAAGGTCTCTTGACATTTCTGGGTCCACTTGAACTCAACCTTGTTGCCTAGCAAAGCTGTCATTGGTTTCGCAATCTTCGAAAATCTTTCAATGAATCGCCGATAGTATCCGGCCATTCCAATGAAGCTCTTGATTCCTCGAGCATCTGTTGGCACTTTCTAGTTCAGAATGTCTACCACTTTCTTCGGATCCACAACCAATCCTTCTTTATTGATTATATGACCCAAGAACAGGACTTCACTGATCCAGAACTCGCACTTGCTTAACTTTGCATACAACTGGTGCTCTCGCAATCTCTGCAATACCATCCTCAAATGATCTGCATGCTCTTCTTTGCTTTGAGAATATATCAGAATGTCATCAATAAATACCACCACAAATTTATCAAGGTAGTCCATGAATACACTGTTCATCAAGTTCATGAAGAAGGTCAGTGCATTTGTTAGACCGAAAGACATCACAGTGAACTCATACAACCCATATTTGGTAATGAATGTCGTCTTCGGAATGTCTGAAGGTCAAATCCTAAGCTGATGATAACCTAACCTCAGATCTATCTTGGAGAACACGCTGGCTCCTCTCAACTGGTCGAACAGATCTTCTATTCTGGGCAAGGGGTACTTGTTCTTTATTGTGACCTCATTCAGAGCTCGATAATCGATAAACATCCTTTTGGTGCCATCTTTCTTCTCCACAAACAGGACAGGGGCGGCCCAAGGCGAGGTGCTTGGCCGGATGTAACCTTTCTCTGACAGCTCATCAATCTGCTTCTTAAGCTCAACCAACTCTGGTCCGGATATTCTGTAAGCTCTCTTAAAGATAGGGGCGGTGCCAGGAAGAAGCTCTATGGCAAACTCAACTTTCCGCTCTAGTGGCATACCTGGTAAGTCCTTTGGAAACACATCTGGGAACTCAGACACAACCTTGATACTCTCAATTGGGCCTACTTCACTGCTATCAACAGCCATCTGATAACAACTTCCTTTCTTCGGCTCAGGCGGGACTAACTCGGTCACCACTTCCTCTCCTAGTGGGGACACCAACTTGATTGTCCTCTTATCACAACTAATAACTTTATCTAGCCAATTCATCCCTAGGATGACGTCTATTCCCTGAGTACCCATTACTATGAGGTTAGCGGGAAACGCTATCCCCCTTATTTCCACACTTACATTCAAACAAATGCTATCGGCCCGAATTCTACCACCGACTGAGTCAATTTGAATGGGGGTTGACATGGTAGTTATCGGAAGATTATGTGCTTCTACCCATGATGCAATAATGAAAGAATGCGTTGCTCCAGTATCAAATAACACTTCTGCAATATGGGAGTCGATTGGAAACATACCTACTATCATGCCGGGGGTCTCCTGAACTGCTTCAGCCTCCAAGTGGTTCAGTCTCCCATGATTATAGCGCGACTGAGAGCGGTTGCCTGCTCCTGGCTGAGACACATTCTACTTTGCTGGGGCATTGGTGCCTGACTGCTGCTGGGCTGCCTTCTTCGGACATTGCATCACCCAGTGGCCTTGCTCTCCAAAGTGGAAACATGCTTTGTTTCCAACCTGAGCTGGTGCTGTCTGACTGTTCTGCTGGTTTGCTGGGGCAGGAAGACAAGGTGCCTGCTGATTCTGCCTCTGGAACTAACCTCCTCCTGACTGATTGTTTTGGCGATTCTGATACTGGTGCTGAGGATACTGTCTTTGGAATTGCTGCTGCTGAGGTGGACGCTGGTTCTGCCTGAACTGCTGAGGTTGATTGCTTGAGAAATGAGGACAATTGCTTCTTCCAGGCTGGGGTCCACTGATCTTGCGCTTGCGATCCTCCATCTCCTTATGCTTCCTCTCTGTCATGATTGCTCTATCAATCTGGTGCTGAAAGGTGGGGAAGGTATGATTCATTAGCTGATACTGCAGAGGGTCAACCAAGCCTCTCAGGAAACGATACTGTCTCTTGGCGTCGGTGTTGACATCTTCAGGAGCATAGCGAGACAGCTGCAGAAACCTGTCCCGATACTCACTAACAGACGATGATCCTTGCTTGAGGGCTAGGAACTCCTCCTTCTTCACTGTCATCAGACCTGCAGGAACATGGTACTGACGAAAGCTACCTCTGAACTCTTCCTAGGTGATGGTGTCGGGGTTGGCATGGGTGGCGAGATAAGACTCCCACCATGACTGAGCTGCTCCTCTCAACAGACGGGGGCCATACAGGACTTTCTCCCTGTCATCACACTGAGTGGTATGCAACTCTCGCTCAAAAGTGTGCAGCCAGTCTTCAGCATCCATGGGGTCAGAAGAATGAGCAAACGTTGGGGGATGACCTCTCATAAATTCAGCACGCTTGTCTCTGGGCATCTAAGGCATCTGGGGCTGAGGTGGTGGCTGCTGCTGCTGCTGCTGAATGGCGGCCAGAGTCTGACCAATGGCTTGAACTGCCTGGGTCTGCATCAGGAACATCTGCTCGATGGACATCGGGGGCAGGGGCGGCAGTTGCTGTTGCTGGGGTACCTCATCCTGCTGAGCTGCCTGCTCCTGCTGAGCACACCTTCCTCCTCTGCGCCTGTTTTCTGACATCTGCAGAATACGACCACACATCAGAACTGATCTTGCAAATCTTGCAGCATAAGAAAAGAGTATAGAATTCTTCAACAACACTGAACAGATGGGCATCTTCACTGATCTCCAACACAGACCAACACAGCTTCTCAGATAAAGAGGAAAGTGGAATAAAAGGCTTCCCAACTAGATAACTAACTTCATTAACATATAACAGGTAAACCAAAATGCAGGGGATACGCACACTCTGGTGACAGTCATTACAAAGATCCAAATCAAACATAGTTCATCAAGACAAACATAAATGCACAGGATAGAGCAAACTACCCTGTCTAACTAAGACTAACTAAGAGCGAGACTAACGCTAGGACTAAGACTAAGACTAAGACTAAAACTTCTATATTAAGCATTTATTACAAGACTCAACACTGATGATCTATGTTCTAAGTCTATCTTGGTCTTGCAGTTGGGATTGCCATAAGGCTGGTGTCCACGCCGAGGTGAGCGGTACAGGTGCTGAGTCCCGACGGGAGCGGGGGAACCATCATCCAGGTGACGATGCTCCACGCGCTCAGCCCGCAGCTGGGCGATCTCAACACGAGCCCTACTCAGCTCATCTAGCGCATGGTCCATCTCCATGTTTAGCACGGCGGCTAGGTTGACTGTGCTGCTCAACCTAGGATTGTCCTCACCGACAGGTGAAACAATCACGCCTCCTGTGCTGCCAGATGGACGGCGGGGGTAATACTTCAGGTTGAGATCGTCGGCTACCCCACCGAGCACTGAGCAGTAGTGCGAAAGCGCACGCCGTGCAGCATCTTGCATGGCTGCCTCAACTGAGTCCCTCTTAGAGATGGAATAGTGCTCTGAGCAGACCTCAGCACCCCAGAGACTATTCTCCGGACGACGCACCAAGCAGGTCGCCTCCCAGCGGTCCGGGTAGACCCCGCGACTGTGCTGGAAGACCACACAGCGATACTCGATAGACCAAGTACGCCGGTCAAGTGCCCGATGTAGCAGGGTGTTGAGTGCATCGTGGAAGTGACACCCGCGAGCAGCGTCGCGAGTGATGGGTCGAGCAACCCATCCTTCCGGCTCTTGGTCAGCAGAAAAGTCGGTGTCGTGGCTCGAGCTGCTGTCGCCTCCTCCGCCGTCTGGGTCTCCTCCATTAGCTACTCCAGGGGCTGGGGCACTCAGTGGTGGTGCAGGGGGCGCCTCCAAGGGAAGCACAGGGGAGCAGCTCCTCACAGACTCTATCTCCTGCTGGAGCGAGAAAGAAGAGCCCTGCTACTCCTGTCGTCGATGTTCCTGCTCCTCATGCAGGCGGTAGTGCAGCCTCTCCAAGTGGCTGGACTGACCGGCCTTGGGACGACGATGCGGACGCTCCGCGAGACGAGAGGGTAAGAAGGGGATGACAGACTTCCGTGCGGTGTGTCTAAGACGAGCCATCTAAAAAAGACACCGCAAGCATAAGAGTGAAAACAGAACTAGTATGACCAGCAAGTAATGAACCATAAATAAATGAAGGATTAGAATAAAACACAATTTTCAGCAAGGTATAGTATATAGTAGAACATAGGTTTGGTCGATATGACCAACTTTTGAAGGGATACCAAAGTCAAGGCAGGGACAGAGGTCTATAATCCTTAGAACGACCATTCCACTCTAGGTTAGCGGTCCTACAGTCAGCATGACTTTGATACCACTTATGTCACACCCGGTTTTAGAAGGTAAACCGAATGCGAACCATGTACGTGCCAGGATCAACAATTCACGTACACAGCAGTTACATAACATGGACATCATCACACAGTGCTCAAATAGTATTAAAAAGGGAAATAATAGTCGATTACATCATATGTCTGAGACATCCACGTAGTATTTACAATAATCAAAGTGCAAAAACGAAACGTAGATAAACGCGGCCTTCACAGGCAGCCGACTGGGGGGTTGCCGCTAACCCTTGCCTAGAACTCATCGTAATCTTGGAACTCCTGGTGGTCTCCTTCCACAGCTTCATCTTCTCCTGAGCAGGGGTTGCAATGCTGACAACCTGGGGATGGGGGGTTTGGTGTGTAGAGCAAGGGTGAGTACACATCAACATACTCAACAAGTATCATGTTTTGGCCGTAGTGGACTAGCTTTATGTGGGGGTAAGTAAAGCAGTTGCTTTTAGTTGGTCAGATTATTATTACTAGTAGAGAAAGCCAAGTTTTAGAATTAACCCACGTTATTAACCCAAACATACTCCTTTCCAAACGGAAAGAGTACCACTTACCATTACCAGAACCAATACAAAGAACCATCAATCTCATTGCCACCTGCAAATCCGAACATCTCTGATGAAGCACCACTAATCACTGGAGCTCCCTTGGCCGCTCATAACCGCGAGCACGGCTGATATATCAGTTTTCTAACACTCTGCAGAGGTTGTGCACTTTACCCACAAGCCGTGATTCCCTTTCTGCCTGGAGAGAGCTACTCCCCATTGACCACTGCCTAGGTGGCCCAGCAGGGCATCACTACGTAGCCTTTACAAAGATTCCCCGAGGCTGTAGCCGCCCATTAGGTTTCCTAAATGCACCGCACTCCTCCCCAAGGGGGTGAACCCAAGCTTGGCAGAGCGAGCCGCATACACCGAGCCCCATTAACGGCACGACGGCTAAGCGAACTACACCCCGGATCCTCTAATTATTCAGCTATGGGCACCCCATTCCACCCTCATGGTTGCACTGTTTTCCCGGACGGTCATCCAACGAACAGGTCCTTACGGAGAAGCATTCGAGAAACCGCTCGAGCCCCCTTGAAGGCCCCAAGTATAACATCATAATAAAAGAGGGGAAAACAACGTATCATTGATAATTCTCATCATGTTCATTGATTAGAGTTGAGAAATAGCATAAGACTAAGCAATAATAATCCAACCTAGATAGGTAAACAAGGACATGGATAACAAAAGCTAGTCAATCCTTAGGTATAAATGTGTAATGCGGGAGGTGAATTAAAGAATGTATAGGACAGAGATAGGTCAAGGGACACTTGCCTCCACCAACCGACTGCTGCTCAGGGGCTTCTCCTGCGAATTCTTCGGGCTCCTCAACCAGATCGTTCTCTATGCGAGCGCAAACATACATACATCCATCCATTCGAATTAGGAAATAAATAGTACACCATACAAGAGAACAGATAGATTGAATATGCATAGAGTATGACATACGATATTGCATTTGCCGTGGCTAGAAAGAGAAGAAAGAAGGTCTCGCAGGGGTTAAAGCTATACTCGAGGCGTATTACAGGTAGACGCATAACTAGTCGTTACGTGCTCTAGTTCCACTTAGTTCTAATAATAAGGATTAGTCACATGCACTAATAGAATCATAACCATTTTCAATTGATCAACATTAAATAAGGTAGATGATTAACTACATGAATTAACTAATGTAACCAATTTCCAAAATTGAGTTTCCATTTATTAATTAAATAACGCGATCACTACGCATGGAATACACGGGGGGGGGGGGGGGTAGACGGGCAGGTCTAAGGGGGTAGACAAGCGCGCCAAGGGCACGGCGAGCCGTGCCAAAGCACCGTCCACCACGCGAGCACGCACGCGCACGGCCGCGCTGACGCGTCACGAACGGGTCGCGCACACGTCGAGGCCGAGCCGCGCACGCGCCGTAGGCGACAACGGGGCCATGCCGAGGCCGACCACGTGGGGCCGCGTGCTGGTCGAGCTCAAGGCCGCGCGCCATAGGCACACCGGGCCAAGCTCAAGGCCACGCCGGGCCGACACGCCGCGGCCACGCCGGGCAGGGGCGGGGCACGCCAAGGCGGGTGGGCTGCCGGGGCCGCGCCATGGCCGGGCCACGGCAGCACCAAGGCCGCGCCACCACGGTCGGCCGCGCCAGGACGGGGCACAAGGGAGGTCGAGCCGGGGGCGCCAAGGCCGGGCCGCCACGGCCGGGGCAAGGCGGGGCGCCGGGGATGGGGCAGGGGAGCGCCGAGCGGGCGGGGCATGCCGCGGGGAGGGGTTGGGGTGAGTCGGGGCGCTGGGGGCGAGGCTACACCGGGCGGGCGGGACCGAGCCGCCATGTCCAGCGACGGGACCGCACCACGGCCGGGCTAGGGGAGCACGCCGGGGGCGTGCCGGGGCTGAGCGAGCACGCGGGGAGGGCGCCGCGCCGGGCGGGGTGAGGCCGAGCCGACCCGACGGGCCGCCATGGCCGGGCGAGCCGTGCGGGGAGGGCGCGCGCGAGGGGGAGGGCGCGAGGGGGAGGCGCGTCGGGGCCGCACCGGGCCGAGCGAGCGTGCCGGGGGGGGGGGGTGTGAGCACCGATGGCGGGCGGGGCCGAGCCGGGCCACCGCGCCATGGCCGCGAGCGCTGAGGGCGGGGACAGGGCCGACGAGCGCGGGGAAGGGGGAGGGAGGGGAGAGGAGAGAGGAGGGGGGAGGGGCTTACCGCGCGGGGGAGAGAGGCCGGCGATGGGCGGTTCGGTGAGCTAGGGCGAGAGGGCACAGGGGGGGAGAGGCTTTGGGGGAGGGGGGGTGACAGGTGGGGCCCACGGGCAGGGGGGATGGCGGCGGCGGTTTTCCAACCGCCCACGCTGGGCGCGACATGGGGAGCGGGGGCGAGCTGGGGGTGGCTGGGCCAGGCGCCGGCTGGGCCGCGCGCCAGGGCCTACCGTGGGGAGGGGAAGGGGAGGGGAGAGAAAAGAAAAAGGTTTTTACTTTTTCTTTAAATCTAGATGAATGGTTTTCACAATTTCAATCAATCAAAACAAATGCATGGTTCGGCATGGTGCAACAAACCAAAATAAAGTATTTCTAGGGTTTTGCTTTACACGAGATCTCAAGCTGAATCCCGCTATAACTTTGGAAAAGGTCAAGGCTTAGCGAGGGGAAAGGAAAAAGGAAAGGGTAACGGCCGAATTTGGCGAGTGAAGAAAAGAAAAAAATTCAACTCCAAAATTCGGGGCGTGACAAACCTATCCCCCTTAAAAGAATCTCGCCCTCGAGATTCAGGGTTGGCTAGCAAAGATCTCAGGGTATTTGGCCATCAGGTCATCTTCACCTCCCAGGTTGCTTCTTCCTCAGAGTGGTGATTCCATTTGACTTTGCACATTCTGATGGTCTTCCTTCGGGTGACTCTGTCTGCAGTCTCAAGGATTTGCGTTGGCTTCTCAATGTAGGTCAAGTCCTCCTGGACCTCTAGACCTTCAACTGGCAATTGCTCTTCTGGCACACGTAGACACTTCTTCAATTGAGACACATGAAAGACATCATGCACAACAGACAAATTTTCTGGTAGACTGAGCTGATAGGCCACTTCTCCACGTCTTGCGAAAATCTGATACAGACCAATGTAGCGGGGTGCTAGCTTGCCTTTGACTCCAAATCTTCTGACTCCTCTAATCGATGACACTTTCAGACAGACGAAATCTCCAACCTCGAAACTCAGCTCTCTTCTTCTTGTGTCTGCATAGCTTCGCTGCCTTGATTGCGCTATCTTTAGATTCTCTCGGACCATCTTGATGTTTTCTTCAGCTTCGAGCAGAATGTCTAGCCCGAACACTTGCTTTTCTCCAGGCTGATCCCATTGCAATGGAGTTCTACAACTCCTCCCATAGAGCGCCTAAAATGGTGACATCTTCAAGCTGGCCTGGTAACTGTTGTTAAAGGAGAACTCTGCATAAGGCAATCTCTTGTCCCATCCGGACTGATCTTGCAACGCACAGGCTCTCAACATGTCTTCAAGGATTTGATTAGTTCTTTAAGTCTAACCGTCTGTCTACGGATGATAGGCGGAACTGAAATTCAGATGTGTACCCAAGGCTTCATGCAACTGCTGCCAGAAATGAGAGGTAAACTGTGTTCCTCTGTCTGACACTATCTTCTTTGACACACCATGAAGACAAACGATCCGAGACATGTACAACTCTGCCAATACTGCACTGCTATAGTTGGTCTTGACAGGTATGGAGTGGGCTGACTTGGTTAAGCGGTCCACCACTACCCAAATGGAATCGTAGCCAGCTCGAGTGCGAGGCAATCCGACTATGAAATCCATACCGATTTCATCCCATTTCCACTGAGGAATTTGCAACGGTTGCAACAATCCAGCGGGTCTCTGGTGCTCTGCGTTGATCCTTCGACAACTATCACACATAGCCACATGCTCTGCGATTTCCCTCTTCATTCCGTACCACCATAATTTCTTCTTCAGATCCTGATACATCTTCTCACTTCCAGGGTGAATCGAATAAGCTGTCTCATGAGCTTCCTTGAGAATCAACTACCGAATAGATTGGACATTGGGAACACACAAGCGGTCTTTGAACCATATCACTCCTTCTGCATTTTCTCGAAAATCTTTGCCTCTGCCGTCTAGAATCAGTCGCCGGATTTCACTGATCTTCTCATCATTCTTCTGTGCTTCTTTGATTTCCCGCTCCAAGGTAGGTTCCAACTCATTTGTGACTCCTCGCGTGTTGTTCAGAAATCCGAGACTCAACCTGTCAAACTCTTTGGCCAACTCATAAGGCATCGGACGAGCGACCATCAGATTGACTTGACTCTTCCTGCTCAAAGCATCTGCCACTACGTTCGCTTTGCCTGGATGGTTATGAATCTCCAATTCATAGTCTTTGATCAACTCTAACCATCTTCGTTGCCTCATATTCAGCTCTGACTGAGTGAATATGTACTTCAGACTCTTGTGGTCTGTGTAAACATCACATTTCTGTCCATACAGATAGTGCCTCTAGGTCTTCAATGCGTGAACCACTGCTGCCAACTCTGGGTCATGGATTGGGTAATTCTTCTCATGAACCTTCAGCTGTCGGGACGAGTAAGCCACAACTCTTCCCTCTTGCATCAACACGCATCCCAAACCGGTGTAACAAGCATCGCAATACACCGAGAAGGGCTTGTGCACATCAGGCAAGACTAAGACAAGCGCTGTAGTCAACTTCTCTTTCAGCGCTTCGAAGGCCTCTTGACATTTCTAGGTCTACTTGAACTCAACCTTGTTGCCTAGCAAAGCTGTCATTTGTTTCGCAATCTTCGAAAATCCTTCAATGAATCACCGATAGTATCCGGCCATTCCAATGAAGCTCTTGATTCCTCGACCATCTGTTGGCGCTTTCCAGTTCAGAATGTCTGCCACTTTCTTCGGATCCATAGCCAATCCTTCTTTGTTGATTATATGACCCAAGAACAGGACTTCACTGATCTAGAACTCGCACTTGCTTAACTTTGCATACAACTGGTGCTCTCGCAATCTCTGCAATACCATCCTCAAATGATCTGCATGCTCTTCTTCGCTTTGAGAATATATCAGAATGTCATCAATAAATACCACCACAAATTTATCAAGGTAGTCCATGAATACACTGTTCATCAAGTTCATGAAGAGGGCCGGTGCATTTGTTAGACCGAAAGACATCACAGTGAACTCGTACAACCCATAATTGGTAATGAATGCCGTCTTCGGAATGTCTGAAGGTCGAATCCTGAGCTGATGATAACCTGACCTCAGATCTATCTTGGAGAACACGCTGGCTCCTCTCAACTGGTCGAACAGATCTTCTATTCTGGGCAAGGGGTACTTGTTCTTTATTGTGACCTCATTTAGAGCTTGATAATCGATACACATCCTTTTGGTGCCATCTTTCTTCTCCACAAACAGGACAGGGGCGGCCCAAGGTGAGGTGCTTGGCCGGATGTAACCTTTCTCTGACAGCTCATCAATCTGCTTCTTATGCTCAACCAACTCTGGTCCGGATATTCTGTAAGCTCTCTTAAAGATAGGGGCGGTGCCAGGAAGAAGCTCTATGGCAAACTCAACTTTCCGCTCTGGTGGCATACCTGGTAAGTCCTTTGGAAACACATCTGGGAACTCAGACATAACCTTGATACTCTCAATTGGGCCTACTTCACTGCTATCAATAGCCATCTGATAACAACTTCCTTTCTTCGGCTCAGGCGGGACTAACTCAGTCACCACTTCCTCTCCTAGTGGGGACACCAACTTGATTGTCCTCTTATCACAACTGATAACTGCCTGATACTTATCTAGCCAATTCATCCCTAGGATGACGTCTATTCCCTGAGTACCCATTACTATGAGGTTAGCGGGAAACACTATCCCCCTTATTTCCACACTTACATTCAAACAAATGCTATCGGCCCGAATTCTACCACCGGCTGAGTCAATTTGAATGTGCTTCTACCCATGATGTAATAATGCAAGAATGCGTTGCTCCAGTATCAAATAACACTTCTGCAATATGGGAGTCGACTGGAAACATACCTACTATCATGCCGGGGGTCTCCTGAACTGCTTTAGCCTCCAAGTGGTTCAGTCTCCCATGATTATAGCGCGGCTGAGAGCGGTTGCCTGCTCCTGGCTGAGACACATTCTGCTTTGCTGGGGCATTGGGGCTTGACTGCTGCTGGGCTGCCTTCTTCGGACATTGCATCACCTAGTGGCCTTGCTCTCCAAAGTGGAAACATGCTCTGTTTCCAACCTGAGCTGGTGCTGTCTGACTGTTCTGCTGGTTTGCTAGGGTAGGAAGACAAGGTGCCTGCTGATTCTGCCTCTGGAACTCACCTCCTCCTGACTGATTGTTCTGGCGATTCTGATACTGGTGCTGAGGATACTGTCTTTGGAATTGCTGCTGCTGAGGTGGACGCTGGTTCTGCCTGAACTGCTGAGGTTGATTGCTTGAGAAACGAGGACGATTGCTTCTTCCAGGCTAGGGTCCACTAATCTTGCGCTTGCGATCCTCCATCTCCTTATGCTTCCTCTCTGTCATGATTGCTCTATCAATCAGGTGCTGAAAGGTGGGGAAGGTATGATTCATCAGCTGATACTACAGAGGGTCAACCAAGCCTCTTAGGAAACAGTATTGTCTCTTGGCGTCGGTGTTGACATCTTCAGGAGCATAGCGAGACAGCTACAGAAACCTGTCCCGATACTCACTAACAGACGATGATCCTTGCTTGAGGGCTAGGAACTCCTCCTTCACTATCATCAGACCTGCAGGAACATGGTACTGACGAAAGCTACCTCTGAACTCTTCCCAGGTGATGGTGTCGGGGTTGGCATGGGTGGCGAGATAAGACTCCCACCATGACTGAGCTGCTTCTCTCAACAGACGGGGGCCATACAGGACTTTCTCCCTGTCATCGCACTGAGCGGTATGCAACTCTCGCTCCACAGTGCGCAGCCTGTCTTCAGCATCCATGGGGTCAGAAGAATGAGCAAACGTTGGGGGATGACCTCTCATGAATTCAGCATGCTTGTCTCTGGGCATCTGAGGCATCTGGGGCTAAGGTGGTGGCTGCTGCTGCTACTGAATGGCGGCCAGAGTCTGACCAACGGCTTGAACTGCCTGGGTCTGCATCAGGAACATCTGCTTGATGGACATCGGGGGCGGGGGCGGGGGCGGCAGTTGCTGTTGCTGGGGTACCTCATCCAGCTGAGCTGCCTGCTCCTGCTGAGCACACCTTCCTCCTCTGCGCCTGTTTTCGGACATCTGCAGAATACGACCACACATCAGAACTGATCTTGCAAATTTTGCAACATAAGGAAAGAGTATAGAATTCTTCAACAACACTGAACAGATGGGCATCTTCACTGATCTCCAACACAGACCAACACAGCTTCTCAGATAAAGAGGAAAGTGGAATAAAAGGCTTCCCAACTAGATAACTAACTTCATTAACATATAACAGGTAAACCAAAATGCAGGGGATACCCACACTCTGGTGACAGTCATTACAAAGATCCAAATCAAACATAGTTCATCATGACAAACATAAATGCACATGATAGAGCAAACTACCCTGTCTAACTAAGACTAACTAAGAGCGAGACTAACGCTAGGACTAAGACTAAGACTAAGACTAAAACTTCTTTATTAAGCATTTATTACAAGACTCAACACTGACGATCTATGGTTCTAAGTCTATCTTGGTCTTGTAGTCGGGATTGCCATAAGGCTGGTGTCCACGCCGAGGTGAGCGGTACGGGTGCTGAGTCCCGACGGGAGCGGGGGAACCATCATTCAGGTGACGACGCTCCGCGCGCTCAGCCCGCAGCTGGGCGATCTCAGCACGAGCCCTACTCAGCTCGTCTAGCGCATGGTCTAGCTTTGTGTTTAGCACGGCGGCTAGGTTGACTGTGCTGCTCAACCTAGGATTGTCCTCACCGACAGGTGAAACAATCACGCCTCCTGTGCTACCAGATGGACGACGGGGGTAATACTTCAGGTTGAGATTGTCGGCTACCCCGCTGAGCACTGAGTAGTAGTGCGAAAGCGCACGCCGTGTGGCATCTTGCATGGCCGCCTCAGCTGAGTCCCGCTCAGAGATGGAATAGTGCTCTGAGCAGACCTCAGCACCCCAGAGACTGTTCTCTGGATGACGCACCAAGCAGGTCGCCTCCCAGCGGTCTAGGTAGACCCCGCGACTGTGCTGGAAGACCACACAGCGATACTGGATAGACCAAATACGCCGGTCAAGTGCCCGACGTAGCAAGGTGTTGAGCGCATCGTGGAAGTGACACCCGCGAGCAGCGTCGCGAGTGATGGGTCGAGCAACCCATCCTTCCGGCTCCTGGTCAGCAGAAAAGTCGGTGTTGTGGCTCGAGCTGCTGTCGCCTCCTCCATCGTCTGGATCTCCTCTAGCAGCTACTCCAGGGGCTGGGGCGCTCAGTGGTGGTTCAGGGGGCGCCTCCAGGGGAAGCACAGGGGAGCAGCTCCTCACAGACTCTATCTCCTGCTGGAGTGAGAAAGAAGAGCCCCGCTGCTCCTGTCGTCGACATTCCTACTCCTCATGCAGGCGGTGGTGCAGCCTCTCCAAGTGGCTGGACTGACCGGCCACGGGACGGCGAAGCGGACGCTCCGCGAGACGAGAGGGTAAGAAGGGGATGACAGACTTCCGTGCGGTGTGTCTAAGACGAGCCATCTACAAAAGACACCGCAAGCATAAGAGTGAGAACAGAACTAGTATGACCAGCAAGTAATGAACCATAAATAAATGAAGGATTAGAATAAAACACAATTTTCAGCAAGGTATAGTATATAGTAGAACATAGGTTTGGTCGATATGACCAACTTTTGAAGGGATACCAAAGACAAGGCAGGGACAGAGGTCTATAATCCTTAGAACGACCTTTCCACTATAGGTTAGCGGTCCTACAGTCAACACGGCTTTGATACCACTTACGTCACACCCAGTTTTAAAAGGTAAACCGAATGCTAACCATGTACGTGCCAGGATCAACAATTCACGTACACAGCAGTTACATAACATGGACATCATCACGTTGTGCTCAAATAGTATTAAAAAGGGAAATAATAGTCAATTACATCATATGTCTGAGACATCCATGTAGTCTTTACAATAATCAAAGTGCAAAAACGAAATGTAGATAAACGATGTAACACCCCTGGTGTTACTGCTACTAAATTTTGAGCATGGCATCATAAACATTGGCATTGCATATGTTTGACACACCTAGAGTGCATTCACTAGGTAAAAATTTCAAACAAGTTGTATTGTTATAGCACTTTGCAAATAGAACCCTAGGTAGGAAGCTTAACCCTAAATAGGGATTAAAGGGGTAAAACATGACCCAACTTGAGAAAACCCTAAGGTTTAAGTAAAACAATCATAAAATATTACTAAAGATAGATCTACATTACATTTATACCCCTAGGATACCAGAAACCTCAATTGAAACCCTGGAAAACCCTAAATCCAAACCCTAGGGGCCTATGTGCAAAAACTGTGCACATTTGGACCAAAGTGTAAAAACTACTATGTTTAAACATATAAAGTCACATGGTTCACATTTGGAAAGATTTACAAGCCAAACCCTAAGTTTTGGGGCAAATTGCAAAAAGTACCACTTAACCTCTATATAGCCTAAGTCTGAAATCAGTGTGATTGGCTCAACTTTGGAGCTTTGTAACTTTCAAATTATAGAGTTTTTGCCCTAGGTCACCACATCAAATTTGTAGAGCAATAAAAGGAGAGCAACTATGATGCTGACATCTCCTGCTGTTGTTATACAAAAATTGGAGAAAAATCTACTCAAAGTCGCTCTGTCAGAACTGTTTCAGAAAACTGAAACTGAACTCCAAATAAAAATGGTTACAGTGGAATGGAGCCAATTTAGACACGCTATATCTTTGAATCCATTCGGTGTTGATCCAAGAATCCTATAGTAAGATTGTAGATTGATGTATAGTGAACATATTATGTTAAGGAAAACAGCCTTGTTATTAACAAAAATCCGGAGATAATGTGGGAGGGAGGTGGTCGGTTCAAGTGACTGATGAAGGTGTGCCATGGTACAGTGTTCTGGGTGGATCAGAACGCCAGCTAAGCTCACCGTCGTTGATCGCCGTCCCGATTCGTGCGCAAGATCGGATGGATAACGCCGGGAAAAGGGTAACTCGTACGTGGCACGACTCCACGAACCCAGCCGCATGTGGCCGGAGTTACCTCACCGGCGGTCGCCGTGACTCAGCGTTGTCTGCCGCGCTGTCGCCATACTTCGATCTCCCTTACTGTGCATTTCCTCTACGTGGTAGTCATGCGCTTACCATGCTATCCGCGGCCGCCGATCATTAGTCGACTCGCCGTGGCTATAAATGGCACCATGGACCACGGCGAGGTGCTTTCATCTCCACCAGTGAAGCTCAGTCGAAGTCAAATTCACACTGCCCTCTCCATCTTCGCCCAAATTGATTGCGCACAATGAAAACACAGCCTCTTACGGCCCTATAGCCCCGATCCCAGCTCCCAATTTCACCCAGAGCCGCCGCGACACTGATTACCCCTTTCTCTGTCTCCGGCGAACCCAGAGCTCTGCGCTCCATGGCCAGCTCGTTCTGGTAAGTCCCTATTCAATCCATGTGTTGTTTTCGTGCCTCTGCATGCTTGCGAAGCTCATAGTGGCGTCCGTTTGCTCTAGTCGACCATGGCTTGGCGGGAACGTGTGCTCCCAAGCTCGGTGTCCGCCGTAATCATGGGCAGACGGCTCCCAGTGAGGTTCGTGTCAAATTAATGGTTGTTCCTAGGTCTCCTTAGGTCAGTGAAGTCTCCTCGCTAGTTAACCCGTGCAGCCATCGCCGGCCAGGGCTAGTCCGTGCGTCGTCAGGGGCAAACGGCGAGCACGCCGTGGCCAGGGGTACTCGTGGGGAAGAAATAGAAATTTGAGGGCATTTATGCAATGTGTCAGCGACTTAGTATAATAGTAAATGAACCTACATCGGTTTAGCTGATAATCCGAGGGCCTCTGTGCAAAGTTTCCAGAGCGCGCGGGCGTACGCGGGCGCGTGACCTTATTCCCTGTGTTGCTGGGCCTCCTGGGCTAAAGTGGCCCAGTACTGTTGTTCGTTTTTCTTTTTCTTTTTCTTCCAGATCCAAATAAATTCTAGGAAATTGTACAAAAATCCTAAAAATGTCAAACTAATTTTTCTAGGTTCCTTATTTTTCATAGTATTTAATAAAAATAAAGTTAGGATTTTTAGGACAAATAGGGAATTTTGGGTTATTTAAAATAGCCTAAAGTATTGCTTCTGGATTTTTAGAAAATAGATAATAATTCCAAAAATGCCCAAACTTTTTATTTGAACCCTAAGCATTATTTAGAAGCCTTGGTAGAATTTGGTTTGATTTGGACCTTGTTTGATACTAGAACCCAAAACCCCCCTGCCCTTTGAACTCCTTTACTGACTCCGGAAACCCTAAGTTCTCGGAGTTCCGTGAAGGAAAGTTGTATTCAAGACTTAGATAACAAATCTTTATTATCTTTGCATTCGCATGAGCATTACATGGAATTCATTCTTATATAAATACCTATATGGTTATATTTAGAAAACGAAGAAGAGATTGAAGTGACCAAAGAAAAGACACCACCACCTTCGGATTCTCAGGCCGGGAAATGTTTCTACTTCGATATCTGCGGGTCCGAGCCTGACTCACCTACTAACGAAGGCAAGCTCCGGTGCATTTGCCACCTTCCTTGATGTTTTTTAAAAATCTTTCTCACTTGCTTGCTGCATTAGGTGATAGGAGTTGATTGATAAAACAATTCCTGCATTACCTTCCTTGAATTCGATTACCTTCCTTGATCACCCGTTTTACAAAAGATTTTGATGCTTAGCCTTGCTTTAGAAAACAAAATGTTTTGTTTTTACAAAATATGATATGGCAAAAGTGGGTGGGATGTTTTCGAAAATAAAACTTGATGGTGGACCCATCATGGCCGTGATGGGTTCAACATCGGAAAAGATGTACCTCTGCCAGGTACCAAGTTTTTGGGTTGAAATAATTAAGCTGAGACCGGGCGTGTGACTTGCACGAGAAAGGAGTCTCGGTGTAGTGTCTCCGTCTGAGTCGATTAAGGACCATGTCGATGTAGGCTTGATGACCGAGGACCCTTTAAGTGGTCACATGCCTCGTCATGGGTAAGCCTTGCCTCGGGCAGACTAAGGCCAGAATAAGATAACACGAAATGGGCGTGGAGCGGTGGCGGGAGTAGCGTGTACCCTCCGTGGCAAGAGGCTAGACGGTGGTGTATCTGTGCTCTCGGTTTGCGTGAACCTGATCTGGTCTTAAGAACCCCGATGGCGGGTTGACATATGCAAGGGTTAAGTGCTACATATGTCGTGTGATTGGAGATCCTCAGCTGAGTATAATCGATTCGGATCGCCGTACCTTCGCGGTTATGAAGACTTGGTCACTGACTTACACGTAGCATTCCACTAAAGATGATGGTTTGTTAAGAAATTGGCTAGTGCAGGACAAGTGATTGAACCAGGGTAGAAAGAACTCTAGCTACAAGTAATTCTACTTAACTTGACAAATAAAACTGGATTTTTAAGGATCCACTTTAGTAAGCATTTCTGCAAAACAGAGTCTTTGATTTTGAAAAGCCTTACCTTGACTCCCTTAACCAGCATACCCTTGAGAGTCTTTTCTTTAGTCGGGTAAGACTTGCTGAGTAATTCCATACTCAGGGTTTATCCCTCCGTTGTTTTTAGGTGAGGAAGCGACAATTTTTTGTTGCTTCTGCTCCAAGGTGGTTCCCAAGGAAGAAAAACAAGAGTGAAGCCGCGGGAGGACTTGGTCCTCCATATAGAACTTTTGTTTAAAAAAAACTATCGGGAGGAGTTTTTACTTCCCTTGGTATTGTAATAATATTATTCTGCACTCCTAGGATAACTCTGGTCTGTAATAAGTAACTTGATATTACTTTCTAAATAAATGTAAGTTTATGTAATCGCTTCCGCATTTCTATATCTCCGATGTTCTGTAATGTCTGCAAGACGGGTGAAGCATTCCTGGAAAGGTAAGAAAGAAGATACCGAACTTGTCAAGTGATTTAGGAACATCTATAGGGTGTCTGATGTCCGTTGGACAAGGACAACTGTAGGTGGGCCTAATTACTTGGGAGGTTCCGTCACAGCTGGTATCAGAGCGAAGCCCGTCTTTGCAGATATTATGAGGCATCTTCAAAAAGATTTTCTAAAAAGACTTATCTAGAAACTCTCTTCCCTTCTTACCTAAGTATTCTGAAGAGTTTATTCTAAAGACCATGTAGTAAGAGTGCAACATATAGAAGGTGTGAATCAACTAAGGTTGATTCTGTAATTATACATGTATCATGCTAAGAACTATACTAATAAGATTTCCCCCTTAGAGAAATGCTGTCACGCACCAGAAAGACCGCGCACAAATCTACTAGACCCATTGGCGTACCCCGCCATTAACTTGTCCCAAGACATGAAGAAAGCAGCAGTGGTAGCAACAATCCTATCGGGGATCTGGAAGCACAAGTCGAACTGCTTCAACCAGAACTCCGTCACAGGAATTATCTATGGGTCGCGGATGCAGTCATCCGCTACTTGCAAGACCAACTCGCGAAACGAGATCTAGCGCTCGATTGGGCGGTTAACTCTCGTCCACTCACCTGGGCTAAGGAAGCCAAAGCTCGAGCCCGCGTGGAGAAGCTTAGCTTAGCCATGGATAACTTGCAGGTTTATTATAATACTCTACATGAAGAAGTTCATGTATTGTATTCACAACTGCACCCGAACGTCTCTGTGGATCCTGTCGGGATGGAAGCCGGACCTTCTCATGTAGCGGAAGAAACACTTGATGGTGAGCTGGACCTTTTTAGGCCCCCTCCCTATATGAAGTTGGTTGATGAATGGTCTCCTACGCCCGACAGTAAAGCTACCAAAAGTGAAAAGAAGTGGCTTATCAAGTGCCCGTAACATTGGCTGGACGGGACTTTCCTACTAATAAGATTGTTCTGAAAGGCCAAGACATTGATGTCATTTTGGGCATGAACTGGTTAGCCCAGCATAAGCAATTCTCAACCCTGATCTGAGAACCATCAGGTTAAGTTATGACCAATAGAGAGTTGGTGACTTGATTGCCTAAACTCAAGATTAGGCTATATTCGTAATTAGTGAACCGCGATCCAAAGTTCAATTTTCTGACCACACCCATACAAATAAATGCCTAGATAATTTCTTTGTCGGACCTAAAGTGTACCTAGACTTCAAACAAGGATCTCAAGTCATGTCTCCTTTTAGAGCCATTCTCTAGATCAGTTGATGCAGGTTGAAGTCTTTAGTATATTTGGCCTCTCCTTGCAGATCGTTATGTTGCTTTATTAACCCAACCTAGGAAAGACATGTCCGACCATTTCCCTGAATTTGATGCCTTTGGTTTCTTCATATCTATTGAAGGCATACCAACTTAATCCTTGACCTTGTGATCTCTGTAATGGGCATAGAAATATGCTTGGGGCTGAATTAACAGTCTCCCATCATACTTCTTTCATCAAATTTAGGTTATGGCCATGCCTTGTTCACTTCATCGGGCCATAATCTATTTGGCTCCCTACTTGTAACCATCTTTACTGGTGGAGTATCTCTTTCTCAATCCATTGGTGTCACGCGAGATTTCTTATTGGTTACGTCTAGCAATGGTGTTATGACTAAAACCGATGGCACCGCGATGAAACCGAGGGCCTCCTGTGGATGCACACACATGGTTGCGCTACTTGGCACCCGTTGGTATCACCGTTAATAGTCATAATCCATTATTAGACTATATCGATATGTTATCTTTGCGCAAATTGTTCTTACCACTGAGATTCATTATCGGTGTCAGTTTTGTAATGGTGTCATGATTAAGAACTTATGGTACTGCAGCGAAACTGAGAGCCTCCTGTGAATGTGCACACAGGATTTTGCTGCTTGGTGCATGTCGGTATCGAGGTCTCGAGTCATGATCCATTATGGAATTACACTGATGTGTTATCTTCCATTGACCTTTCCTTGAAACAATTTCTATGTTGTTTGTGAAGAGATCAAGCAACATCTGTCATTTCCGTTGGATCAAAAGGGCATACCACTTTCATGTGTGGTCTTATTTCTTTTGATCTTGGTAGTGACTACTCGTACAAGTTCCCTTTACATCCTTTTTGTAAAGGTGAAGCCTTGGAGCTTTTTAGTGTAAGAAAACAACTGATTAGCTCTCGAAATAGAGATCTATTTTCCCTGCTGCTGAAATGCAGGAGTTTGTTCATTCGCTCTCTTATTTAATCCATGTATTCCCTAACCAAGTGGATAATTCATCTCGCATGAGGAAACTGATGAACAACTTGATCAAATAGATTTCTACCCAACTACATGCTCAACTGTTAAGAAGAGTGAACTCTCAACCCTTGGCTTACCAATGGTACTGAGAGGATTTGCTTAATGTCAAATGTAGTTCAACAAGTTGGTTTTGACTAACTTGTAACTGCACAAGGAACAAAGGCTGAGTTTAGAGATCGTTTTATCGAGTTGTCTAAACTCACTTTGATTCAACCCACCCTAAAGAAAGTACTTACCAAAAATCAAATTAAGTCGACCAGTAACCACCTAATTATCGCTCTAGTCGCGCCTCGACCGCCTCACGCGTGCTTTTCCTGCGTATGTGATCATGCCGATCCATGACTAGTGCTGGATAAAATGGACTGGTTGCAAAGTCCCCATCTACAGATCCCTCCGCTGGTGATTTTTCTTGAATCTATATCACCTTTCGTGGACTTGGATTCCTTGGCTAACACGAGTTGACCGTGATGTTATTCGACATTCACACCCGCCTCGTGTGCTATGAACTTACTGTAACCACTTGTTGGTAACCCTCTTTCTGAGTGTTTTACCCAAGATGGTGCATCTGATTCTGTTTGGGTAAAATTGTGTAATTGCCACATGCCCAACAGACTCAGATAGTACAGTGTCATCAGAAGAAGCAAATTGCACACATGGAACCTTGTGTGTTCTTCTGGTGGGCAAAGGTGAAAATTGAAATTGCACGATATGTGGCTAGATGTGACACTTGTAAATGTGTCAAGGCCATACACATGAAGACTGCTGGTCCATTACAATCTTTGCCAATCCCAACATGGAAATGGGAAGATATTAGCATGGACTTCATTGTGGGATTACCCAGAACAGCAAAAGGCTTTGACTCCATTTGGGTTATCATCGATCGACTTACAAAGATCGCCCACTTCCTTCCGGTCAAAGTAAAATATCCTGTCATTACCTATGCAGAATTGTACATTGCCCGTATTCTCAGTTTGCATGGTGTTCTGAAGACTATAGTGTCGGATCGTGGACCTCAATTTGTATCCAAATTCTGGGAAGAGCTTCATAAATCCCTGGGTACCCAATTGCTCCACAGTTCGGCCTATCATCCTCAAACCAGTGGACCGACTGAGAGAGTGAACCAAATACTTGAAGATATGCTGCGGGCATGTGTTTTGGAATTTCCACAAAAATGGGATGAATGTTTGCCGTTAGCGGAATTTTCATATAATAATAGCTATCAAGAAAGCATCAAGATGGCACCCTTTGAAGCTTTATATGGACGACGATGTCGTACTCCGCTAAATTGGTCTGAACCTAGTGAAAGGTACTTCTTTAGGCCTGATATGGTGAAAGAGACTGAAGAAAAGGTTCAGAAAATAATTCATAATTTGAAGAAAGCTCAAGCTCGTCAGAAGAGTTACGTAGACAAACGGCGAATGCCCTTATATTTCCTTGAGGAAGACTATGTCTACCTGAAAGTTTCGCCAATGAAAGGGGTATCACGTTTCGGGGTTAAAGGAAAGCTTGCACCCCGGTATATTGGTCCATTCCCTATACTTGAGCAATGTGGACCAGTGGCATACCGACTCCAACTACCCGAAACCTTGTCTGCTGTACATAATGTGTTCCACGTGTCATAATTGAAGAAGTGTCTTCGGATTCCTGATCGAACCATTGAAGTGACAGATGTTGTCCTTGAACCGGACTTGACATATTCTGAGCACCCTATTCGAGTCTTGGATCAAAAGGACAGGGTTACCCGAAGAAAAACTCTCAAGTTCTACAAGATACAGTGGAACCAACATTCCGAAGATAAGGCTACATGGGAAACTCAAGACTTTTTTAGATAAGAATTTCCCAGGCTTTTTAGCCTCTTGTAATTTGTAAAGCATGTATAGCTGTTATAATAAAGGAGTGAGTCCCAAACCACCCCTGCCTTGTACCAGAAATAAGGAAATAAAAGTATGTCGCGCTTCCTTTTCCATTACTTACCCTAGGACTTTTAATCTCGGGACGAGATTCTTTTATGGGGGGAAGGATGTAACACCCCTGGTGTTACTGCTACTAAAATTTGAGCATGGCATCATAAACATTGGCATTGCATATGTTTGACACACCTAGAGTGCATTCACTAGGTAAAAATTTCAAACAAGTTGTATTGTTATAGCACTTTGCAAATAGAACCCTAGGTAGGAAGCTTAACCCTAAATAGGGATTAAAGGGGTAAAACATGACCCAAATTGAGAAAACCCTAAGGTTTAAGTAAAACAATCATAAAATATTACTAAAGATAGATCTACATTACATTTATACCCCTAGGATACCAGAAACCTCAATTAAAACCCTGGAAAACCCTAAATCCAAACCCTAGGGGCCTATGTGCAAAAACTGTGCACATTTAGACCAAAGTGTAAAAACTACTATGTTTAAACATATAAAGTCACATGGTTCACATTTGGAAAGATTTACAAGCCAAACCCTAAGTTTTGGGGCTAATTGCAAAAAGTACCACTTAACCTCTATATAGCCTAAGTCTGAAATCAGTGTGATTGGCTCAACTTTGGAGCTTTGTAACTTTCAAATTATAGAGTTTTTGCCCTAGGTCACCACATCAAATTTGTAGAGCAATAAAAGGAGAGCAACTATGATGCAGACATCTCCTGCTGTTGTTATACAAAAATTGGAGAAAAATCTACTCAAAGTCGCTCTGTCAGAACTGTTTCAGAAAACTGAAACTGAACTCCAAATAAAAATGGTTACAGTGGAATGGAGCCAATTTAGACACGCTATATCTTTGAATCCGTTCGGTGTTGATCCAAGAATCCTATAGTAAGATTGTAGATTGATGTATAGTGAACATATTATGTTAAGGAAAACAACCTTGTTATTAACAAAAATCCGGAGATAATGTGGGAGGGAGGTGGTCGGTTCAGGTGACTGATGAAGGTGTGCCATGGTACAGTGTTCTGGGTGGATCAGAACGCCAGCTAAGCTCGCCGTCGTTGATCGTCGTCCCGATTCGTGCGCAAGATCGGATGGATAACGCCGGGAAAAGGGTAACTCGTACGTGGCACGACTCCGCGAACCCAGCTGCATGTGGCCGGAGTTACCTCACCGGCGGTCGCCGTGACTCAGCGTTGTCCGCCACGCTGTCGCCATACTTCGATCTCCCTTACTGTGCATTTCCTCTACGTGGTAGTCATGCGCTTACCATGCTATCCGCGGCCGCCGATCATTAGCCGACTCGCCGTGGCTATAAATGGCACCATGGACCACGACGAGGTGCTTTCATCTCCACCAGTGAAGCTCAGTCGAAGTCAAATTCACACTGCCCTCTCCATCTTCGCCCAAATTGATTGCGCACAATGAAAACATAGCCTCTTACGGCCCTATAGCCCCGATCCCAGCTCCCAATTTCACCCGGAGCCGCCACGACACCGATTTCCCCTTTCTTTGTCTCCGGCGAACCTAGAGCTCTGCGCTCCGTGGCCAACTCGTTCTGGTAAGTCCCTATTCAATCCATGTGTTGTTTTTGTGCCTCTGCATGCTTGCGAAGCTCATAGTGGCATCCGTTTGCTCTAGTCAACCATGGTTTGGCGGGAACGTGTGCTCCCAAGCTCGGTGTCCGCCGTAATCGTGGGCAGACTGCTCCCAGTGAGGTTCGTGTCAAATTAATGGTTGTTCCTAGGTCTCCTTAGGTCAGTGAAGTCTCCCCGCTAGTTAACCAGTGCAGCCATCGCCGGCCAGGGCTCGTCCGTGCGTCGTCAGGGGCGAACGGCGAGCACGCCGTGGCCAGGGGTACTCATGGGAAAGAAATAGAAATTTGAGGGCATTTATGCAATGTGTCAGCGACTTAGTATAATAGTAAATGAACCTACTTCGGTTTAGCTGATAATCCGAGGGCCTCTGTGCAAAGTTGCTAGAGCGTGCGGGTGTACGCGGGCGCGTGACCTTATTCCCTGTGTTGCTGGGCCTCCTAGGCTAAAGTGGCCCAGTACTGTTGTTCGTTTTTCTTTTTTTTTCTTCTAGATCCAAATAAATTCTAGGAAATTGTACAAAAATCCTAAAAATGTCAAACTAATTTTTCTAGGTTCCTTATTTTTCATAGTATTTAATAAAAATAAAGTTAGGATTTTTAGGACAAATAGGGAATTTTGGGTTATTTAAAATAGCCTAAAGTATTGCTTCTGGATTTTTAGAAAATAGATAATAATTCCAAAAATGCCCAAACTTTTTATTTGAACCCTAAGCATTATTTAGAAGCCTTGGGTAGAATTTGGTTTGATTTGGACCTTGTTTGATACTAGAACCCAAAATCCCCTGCCCTTTGAACTCCTTTACTGACTCCGGAAACCCTAAGTTCTCGGAGTTCCGTGAAGGAAAGTTGTATTCAAGACTTAGATAACAAATCTTTATTATCTTTGCATTCGCATTTGCATTACATGGCACTCATTTTTATATATATACCTATATGGTTATATTTAGAAAACGAAGAAGAGATTGAAGTGACCGAAGAAAAGACACCACCACCTTCAGATTCTCAGGCCGGGAATTGTTTCTACTTCGATATCTGCGGGTCCGAGCCTGACTCACCTACTAACGAAGGCAAGCCCCGGTGCATTTGCCACCTTCCTTGATGTTTTTTAAAAATCTTTCTCACTTTCTTGCTGCATTAGGTGATAGGAGTTGATTGATAAAACAATTCCTGCATTACCTTCCTTGAATTCGATTACCTTCCTTGATCACCCGTTTTACAAAAGATTTTGATGCTTAGCCTTGCTTTAGAAAACAAAATGTTTTGTTTTTACAAAAGATGATATGGCAAAAGTGGGTGGGATGTTTTCGAAAATAAAACTTGATGGTGGACCCATCATGGCCGTGATGGGTTCAACATCGGAAAAGATGTACCTCTGCCAGGTACCAAGTTTTTGGGTTGAAATAATTAAGCTGAGACCGGACGGGTGACTTGCACGAGAAAGGAGTCTCGGTGTAGTGTCTCCGTCTGAGTCGATTAAGGACCGTGTCGATGTAGGCTTGATGACCGAGGACCCTTTAACTAGTCACATACCTCGTCATGGGTAAGCCTTGCCTCAGGAAGACTAAGGCCAGAATAAGATAACACGAAATGGGCGTGGAGTGGTGGCGGGAGTAGCGTGTACCCTCCGTGGCAAGAGGCTGGACGGTGGTGTATCTATGCTCTCGGTTTGCGTGAACCTGATCTGGTCTTAAGAACCCCGGTGGCGGGTTGACATATGCAAGGGTTAAGTGCTACATATGTCGTGTGATTGGAGATCCTCAGCTGAGTATAATCGATTCGGATCGCCGTACCTTCGCGGTTATGAAGACTTGGTCACTGACTTACACGTAGCATTCCACTAAAGATGATGGTTTGTTAAGAAATTGGCTAGTGCAGGACAAGTGATTGAACTAGGGTAGAAAGAACTCTAGTTACAGGTAATTCTACTTAACTTGACAAATAAAACTAGATTTTTAAGGATCCACTTTAGTAAGCATTTCTGCAAAATAGAGTCTTTGATTTTGAAAAGCCTTACCTTGACTCCCTTAACCAGCATACCCTTGAGAGTCTTTTCTTTAGTCGGGTAAGACTTGCTGAGTAATTCCATACTCAGGGTTTATCCCTCCGTTGTTTTTAGGTGAGGAAGCGACAAATTTTTGTTGCTTCTGCTCCAAGGTGGTTCCCAAGGAAGAAAAACAAGAGTGAAGCCGCGGGAGGACTTGGTCCTCCATATAGAACTTTTGTTTAAAAAAACTATCGGGAGGAGTTTTTACCTCCTTTGGTATTGTAATAATATTATTCTGCACTCCTAGGATAACTCTGGTCTGTAATAAGTAACTTGATCTTACTTTCTAAATAAATGTAAGTTTATGTAATCGTTTCCGCATTTCTATATCTTTGATATTCTGTAATGTCTGCAAGACAGGTGAAGCGTTCCTGGAAAGGTAAGAAAGAAGATACCGAACTTGTCAAGTGATTTAGGAACATCTACAGGGTGTCTGATGTCTGTTGGACAAGGACAACTGTAGGTGGGCCTAATTACTTGGGAGGTTCCGTCACAAACGCGACCTTCACAGGCAGCCGACTGGGGGGTTGCCGCTAACCCTCGCCTAGAACTCATCGTAATCTTGGAACTCCTGGTGGTCTCCTTCCACAACTTCATCTTCTCCTGAGCAGGGGTTGCAATGCTGACAACCTGGGGATGGGGGGTTTGGTGTGTAGAGCAAGGGTGAGTACACATCAACATACTCAGCAAGTATCATGTTTTGGTCGTAGTGGACTAGCTTTATGTGGGGTAAGTCAAGCAGTTGCTTTTTGTTGGTTAGATTATTATTACTAGTAGAGAAAGCCAAGTTTTAGAATTAACCCACGTTATTAACCCAAATGTACTCCTTTCCAAACGGAAAGAGTACCACTTACCATTACCAGAACCAATACCAAGAACCATCAATCTCATTGCCACCTGCAAATCCAAACATCTCTGATCAAGCACCACTAATCACGGGAGCTCCCTTGGCCGCTCATAACCGCGAGCATGGCTGATATATCAGTTTTCTAACACTCTGCAGAGGTTGTGCACTTTACCCACAAGCCGTGATTCCCTTTCTGCCCGGAGAGAGCTACTCCCCATTGACCACTGCCTAGGTGGCCCAGCAGGGCATCACTACGTAGCCTTTACAAAGATTCCTCGAGGCTGTAGCCGCCTGTTAGGTTTCCTAAATGCACCGCACTCCTCCCCAAGGGGGCGAACCCAAGCTTGGCAGAGCGAGCCGCATACACCGAGCCCCATTAACGGAACGACGACTAAGCAAACTACACCCCAGATCCTCTAATTATTCAGCTAAGGGCACCCCATTCCACCCTCATGGTTGCACTGTTTTCCCGGGCGGTCATCCAACGAACAGGTCCTTATGGAGAGGCACTCGAGAAACCGCTCGAGCCCCCTTGAAGGCCACAAGTATAACATCATAATAAAAGAGGGGAAAACATCGTATCATTGATAATTCTCATCATGTTCATTGATTAGAGTTGAGCAATAGCATAAGACTAAGCAATAATAATCCAACCCAGATAGGTAAACAAGGACATGGATAACAAAATCTAGTCAATCCTTAGGTATAAATGTGTAATGCGGGAGGTGAATTAAAGAATGTATAGGACAGAGATAGGTCAAGGGACACTTGCCTCCACCAACCGACTGCTGCTCAGGGGCTTCTCCTGCGAATTCTTCGGGCTCCTCAACCAGATCGTTCTCTATGCGAGCGCAAACATACATACATCCATCCATTCGAATTAGGAAATAAACAGTACACCATTCAAGAGAACAGATAGATTGAATATGCATAGAGTATGACATACGATATTGCATTTGCCGTGGCTAGAAAGAGAAGAAAGAAGGTCTCACAGGGGTTAAAGCTATACTCGAGGCGTATTACAGGTAGACGCATAACTAGTCGTTACGTGCTCTAGTTCCATTTAGTTCCAATAATAAGGATTAGTCACATGCACTAATAGAATCATAACCATTTTCAATTGATCAACATTAAATAAGGTAGATGATTAACTACATGAATTAACTAACGTAACCCGTTTCCGAATTGAGTTTCCATTTATTAATTAAATAACATGATCACTACACATGGAACACACGGGGGGGGGGGGGGGGGTAGACGGGCACGTCTAAGGGGGTAGACAAGCGTGCCAAGGGGCGAGCCGTGCCAAAGCACCATGCACCACGCGAGCACGTACGGCCGCGCTGACGCGTCGCGAACGGGTCGTGCACACGCCGAGGCCGACCGCGCGGTGCCGCGCACTGGCCAAGCTCAAGGCCGCGCCGGGCAGGGGCACGCTAAGGCGGGCGAGCTGCCGGGGCCGCGCCATGGCCGGGCCATGGCCGCACCAAGGCCGCGCCGGGACGGGGCGCGAGGGAGGCCGAGCCGGGGGCGCCAAGGCCGGGCCGGCTGCGCGCCATGGCCGGCGAGGCCGAGCTGCCATGGCCGGGGCAAGGCGGGGCGCCGGGGACGGGGCAGGGGAGCGCCGAGCGGGCGGGGCACGCCGCGGCCGCGCCGCCGCGGGGAGGGGCTGGGGCGAGTCGGGGCGCAGGGGGCGAGGCCGCACCGGGCGGGCGAGGACGAGCCGCCATGGCCAGCGAAGGGGCCGCACCACGGCCGGGCTAGGGGAGCACGCCGGGGTCGAGCGAGCACGCGGGGGGGGGGGGGGGGGGGGGGGGGGTGGGGCGCCGTGCCGGGCGAGGCGAGGCCGAGCCAACACGGTGGGGCCGCCATGGCCGGGCGAACCGTGCGGGGAGGGCACGCGAGAGGGGGAGGCGCATCGGGGCCGTGCGGAGCCGAGCGAGCACTGAGGGCGGGCGGGGCCGCACCGGGCCGCCGCGCCATGGCCGCGAGCGCCGAGGGCGGGGACAGGGCCGGCGAGTGCGAGGAAGGGGGAGGGAGGGGTGAGGAGAGAGGAGGGGGGAGGGGCTTACCGCGCGGGGGAGCGAGGTCTGCGGCAGGCGGTTCGGCGAGCCGGGGCAAACGGGCGCGGGGGGGGGGAGAGGCTTTGGGGGAGGGGAGGGGGTGACAGGTTGGGCCCACGGGCAAGGGGGATGGCGGCGGCGATTTTCCAACCGCCCGCGCTGGGCGCGGCGTGGGGAGCGGGGGCGAGCTAGGGGCGGCTGGGCCGCGAGGTCGACTGGGCCGCGCGCTGGGGCCCACAGTGGGGAGGGGAAGGGGGGAGAGAAAAGAAAAAGGTTTTTCCTTTTTCTTTAAATCTAGATGAATGGTTTTCACAATTTCAATCAATCAAAACAAATGCATGGTTCGGCATGGTGCAACAAACCAAAATAAAGTATTTCCAGGGTTTTGCTTTACACGAGATCTCAAGCTGAATCCCGCTATAACTTTGGAAAAGGTCAAGGCTTAGCGAGGGGAAAGGAAAAAAGGAAAGGGTAACACCCGAATTTGGCGATTGAAGAAAAGAAAAAAATTCAACTCCAAAATTTGGGGCGTTACAATAAGGGGGAAAACTTTATTAGTATGGTTTTTAACATGATGCAGGCATAATTATAGAATCAACCTTAGTTGATTCACAACCTTCTATACATTGCACTCTATTACCTGGTCTTATAATAAGTACTTCAGAATGTAGTAAGAGAAGAGTGAAAGAAATTTTCTTAGGTAAGTCTTTGAAAATTCTTTTTGAAAATGCCTCATAATATCTGAAGAGATGGGCTTCGCTCCGATACCAGCTATGATGGAACCTCCCAAGTCATTAGGCCCACCTACAGTTGTCCTTGTCCAATAGACTTTAGACAACCCTGTAGATGCACCTGACCACTTGACAAGTTCGGTATCTGTATTCCTTACCTTTCCCAAGAGCGTTTCACCCGTCTTGCTGATATTACAACACATCGGAGGAACAAATATGCGGAAGCAGTTAAAGCAACTTATTTTATATTAAAGTATGGAAAGAGTATTATTATTACAGACCAGTAAAATATAAGAGTGCTGGAGTAATATTATTACAACCCTAGGAGGCAAAAACTCCTCCCGATTAATAGTAAAAAGTTTTTAGAGGAGGACACTTCCTCTCGAGGCTTCAATCTTGGTTTTTTTCCTTAGGCACCACCTTGGAACAAAAGCAACAAAAATTTGCTGCTTCCTCACCTACAACAACATGGGTTCGAAAACCCAGAATACGAAGTGTACTTTCGCAAGTCTTACCCGTCAAAATAAAAGACTCTCAAGGATATGCTGGTCTTAAGGGAGTCAAGGTAAGGCTTAATCAATAATCAAGACTCTGTTTGCAAAAATGCTTACTAATAGTGGATCCTTAAAAATTAGTTTTATTAGCAAGTTAAGTCATTACCTGAATCTAGAGTTCTTTCTACCCTAGTTCAAGCACTTGGCCTATAATAACCATTTTCTTATCAACCCTTCTTATTCACTGGAATGCTACGTGTAGGGCAGTGACCAAGTCTTCATGTCCGAGAAGTAATGGCGATCCGAATCGATTAATACCCAGCTGGGGATCTCCAATCACACGACATATGTAGCACTTAACCCTTGCATATGTCAACTCGCCATCGGGGTTCTTAAGACCAGGTCAGGTTCACGCCAACCGAGAGCATAGATACACCACCGTCCAGCCTCTTGCCACGGAGGGTACACGCTACTCTCGCCATCTCTCCACTCCCATTGCGTGTTATCTTATTCTGGTATTAGTCTGCCCGAGGCAAAGCTTACCCATGATGAGGCATGTGACTAGTTAAAAGGTCCTCGATCAGCAAGCCTACATCGACAAGGTCCTTAATCGACTTAGACGGAGACACTACACCGAGACTCTCTTCTCGTGCAAGTCACCCGCCCGGTCTCAGCTTTATCATTTAACCCAAAGTTTGGTACCTGATAGAGGTACATCTTTTCCAATGTTGAACCCATCACGACCATGATGGATCCACCATCTAGTTTTATTTTGGAAACATCCCATCCCACTTGAAGCATCATCTTTTGTCAAAACAAAACATTTTGTTTTTCTAGAGCAAGGCTAAGCATAAGAAAAACCTTTTTATAAAACAGGGGATCAAGGAAAGGTAATCGAATTCTCAAGGAAGGAAATGCAGCAATTTGTTTAGCACACAACTCCTATCATCTAATGCATCAAGCAAGTGAGAAAGATTTTAAAATAGCAAGGGGGTGGTAAATGCACTGGGGCTTGCCTTGTGTTATAGGGGAGTCAGGCTTTGCTCCACAAATATCAAAATAAAAGCAGTTCCCGGCCGGTGGGTCTTCAGGTGGTGGTGGTGTAGCTCTTTCTCCTTCAACTTCTACTTCTTCTTTGTTTTCAATATATATATCACATATATAACCATGAATGCTCTTGTAATGGTTATGAAAATGCAAAGATAATAAAAGTATATTATCTTAGGTCTTGAATACAATTTTCCTTCATGGGACTCCAGGAAACTAGGGTTTTTGGAGTCAGAACTATAGTTCATAGGGCACGCACCACTAGAAGATTAGGGTTTTGGGGTTTAGGCACCAAACATTGTCCAAATCATGCCAAATTTTACCGAAGGCTTCAAATAATATTTAAAGCTTATCTAAAAAGTTTAGTGATTTTTGGAGTCAATAATCAATTTCTAAAATTTCTCGAGTATAGGTTTTGGCTATTTTAAATATTCTATAATTCCTTTTTTGGACTAAAAATCATAAAACTATTTTTAAAATAGTATAGATATTTAGGAGCCTAGCAAAATTGGTCTGGTATTTTTAGCATTTTTTCTACAATTTTCTATGAATTCTCTAACCCTGGTAGAAAAAGAAAAAGGAAAAACATGAATAGTACTAGGACAAAACTAGCCCAATACAACCCATGCCCAGGCGAAAACATGCGCGCCCGCGCCCGCACCAACTTTGCGCAGAAGACCCTGGTGATTTAAATAACTGGAAAAGGGGTCATGACACTATTCCTAAGTTTCACTGACAGCTACAAAAACCCCTAGATTTCTATTTCTTCACAACGTCAGGTCCACAACGTCGCACGACGGCAGACCGAGCTCCGGCGAGCCTGTACCGGCCGGATAACTCCACTACCGGTGCTCCCGTGCGGTTGACACCGAATTGAACCCTTAATAACCATTTCCCCTCGATCAATTGCACGATCTGAGCTTTAAATCACCCTGTCCACGGAGACAGCACAAACTAAGGATGAATACGAGTGTTCCCGATGATCTAGCGCGGTTTAGCTTAATTGAATGGGTCGAGGAGCATCAAGAGAATCTAAGGACACTGAAACGGGAGAGCAGAGAGCATGAACGGACCTGGAACGAGCTAGCCACGGCAAGGTCACTATGCGCGGTGTTTCGGACCGATTTGGGGGAAATCCTAAATTGGTGCTCTCTGTGAGTAATTGGAGGCAAGAGTGGGTGGATTGGATGCTTGAATACTTAGCAGAGCTGAGGGTGTGCTCAATTTATAGGGCCCTTGAGCGGTGGCCCGTGAATTTGAGCTCGCGCTGGTGGCGGTCGGAGAGAAGGGGGTGCACTGGCGCAAGCGATTGGTGGCATTTACCGTGGCAAGCTCACCGACGATCACCGGATGGGCTAAGATGACTCACGGCGGCGTGGTTAAAGCATCGAGGCATGTGGCGCAAGGTTGTGAGGCAGCTAACTCCAGCGAGCCTATCCAAAGCGGATGTGACTCAGGCGGGTATGGCGGCTGGAGTAGAATAGTGGCCGGAATTCATCCACGACACGATATTTCTTACCCCTCTGCGTTATCCAACTACGCCGAGCACGAATCACTATGGCAGGCACGAATCCGGGTGCACTGTCGCTGGCGGTGAGTTATTAGAACTGGCGATCTGATCTTTACACTGTACCATCGAAGCCCTGATTTAGAGTGCCTGACAGCCCGAATTGCAATGCCTATATCTCGAATTTTTGTGCAACAACTTGCCAATACATCTGTAGCAAACTTGTGGCCCTTCATACCAGCTACAATTCTGCTATAGCAACTACCATCATTCGAGCAATAGATCTTACTCTAATTTGACCCAAAAGTTTGGCCAATGTGACTGGTGACCTAAATTCAGTCATTAGAGTGACTTACAGCACAACTTGGAGCTTATTTTTCTCCAAACTTTGTATGTGATAAAAGCTTAGTTACTTAAGCAAAGTTGTTCTCCTATTATAGGTCTAGACTTTTGATGTGTTGACCCTAGGCAAATTTTTGTATTTTTAGAACTACAGAGCTCCAAAGTCAGCCCTATTCACTAATTCTTAGACTTGGCCACATGAGTGGTGTAGAGTAGCTTTTTGCAAATAAGCCCAAATCTCATGGTTTGATTTGAAAATCTTCAAATATGTGAACCATATGATTTGAGGTACCCTAATACCTTGGTTTTTGCACTTGGGTCCAAAAGTGTGCAAAATTTACATATAACCCCTAGGGTTTCAACTCAGGGTTTTCTAGGGGTCTTTTAGGGTTTTTGGTACTTCTAGGGTTTTGGTGCTATTAAAGTCCATTAAAGGTGATATCTTATAACCATTTCTAATAAGTTTTGAGATTTTAACTCATTTAGGCTTTATTGACACCCTAAGCCTAATTTAGGGTTAAGTACCCTACCCTAGGGTTTCACCCATGACCAGTCTCATCAATACAACTTGTTTGAATTTTTGCCTAGTGAATGCACTTTAAGTGTAACAATCACATGATATGCTAATGCTCATGATGTTATGCTCAAGTTTTAGTTGTAGTAACACCAGGGGTGTTACAGTCTTCATCTTATGCTTTAGAGATCAACATTTTGTCATCATCTTATGCTTTAGAAATCAGCATTTCGTCTTCTTCGTATGATCTTGCGAATTCAAACAACATTATATGTCCACGCCTTGTTAGGTCTGAAATTAATTCGATCGGTGATAGATTAGACGTCTGGCTGGTTGAGGCAGATGGCTCTCAGTTGGACATCACCCCGCTTTGTGCTTCAATGCTTCTGCTGATTGGACTTACAGTTCAGTGGCTACATTTGGACTTCCTCCCATCTCAGTCGATCTCTTCCTTTTGTCGTAGTACATTCATTGCATATATTTTGTGGATATGACTTCTTCAGAAAATCTTTGAAAATTCTTGGCGACACACCCAATGGGTGTGCCCAAGGGGTGTCTTGGTACGCAGAGTGTTTACCACAGTGTCCTGGAGTAGTAACTTGATGTGACCGTGGGGTGTAATCATTTTGCCTGAGCAGCTAACCCTGGTCCAAATGGTGTTGTGTTACGCGAAGCGGCACCTATTGCCTGACTCATTTTTAAGCAGCTTGAATTGCTTATTGAATACTTGCGACTATTCAGCGAGCGTGGTAGGAAGTGGATGGTCATCCCCAACCTCTATAAATAGCCTGCTTGCACCATTGTTCTCTTCACTCATCCTTCGATCATCTGTTGTTTTCTTCTTCTTTGCTCTCTCCTTATCCAACCTACCATGGGTAGAGGCAGGAGGGGTCATGGTTGGCCTCGCCGCGCTGACGGAAAGCACAAGCGCACCCCGAGTCCCCCCTCGAAGGACTTTGGGGACTCAGAGTACTCAGAGGAAGCATCCTCCGAGTCTGACCGCTTGCCTGCACCGGCTTCTCCCCCGGCGTCATCCGAGGACTCGGATGACTCCATGGGGCTTTCCACCGCGGCCCGGGCGTACTGGCGCTCCATCGAGCGTGCCAGGCTCAGTGGGTCGGATGAGTCGGGGATCTCCTCGGATGAGGCAGACTCCTCCGACTCCTCCGAGGAGTAAAGCGGTGGTGACAGTTACGACGAGGGCGACGACAGCAGCGACGACAACGAGGGTGATGGCAGCGATGGCGGCAGCGAGGGCGACGGTGGCAACAGCAGCAGCGACGGTGGCAAGGGTGATAGCAGCTAGGGCGACGGTGGTGACGGCAGCAGCGACGACGACAAGGGTGACGACAGCAGTGGCGACGGTGGCGAGGGCGACGACAGCGGCGACAAGGGTGGCGGCAGCGACGATAAGGCCAGTGGCATAATGGCACTAGTTTAAATATTAGTATAGCTAGATAGTAGTAGTAGTAGTAGTAGTAGTAGTAGCAGTAGAATAATGTAGTGTTAGTTAGTAGTGTAGTATAAGTAGTAAGGTAATGTAATGTAATGTAGTAGCCAGGATAGAAGAAGTTGACTCATAATGAGTCGGCTTTGAGTTTGTGTTACCCCCTCCAGTATAAATCAAAGATGTAGTTGCTCCAAATAATCATTGTTGTGTTTGTTTTCATTTGCGCGCTTGAAAGTTTGTCTATGTGCTTGACAATGCTGGTATATTAGAGGTAATGTTCGAGTGATGACTGAGGCTTTTACTTTTCCGAGTGATGATCTGGCACTTTAGAGATAATGCTCGACCCAAACCCATTTATACTCGCGCTGACCTGCCTTTTTGAATTCCGAGCCCTAACTTCACTTTTTCCTCAGCCGCTTCTCTGCTTTCCTGAATTTCTGAGCCCACTCGTTCTGCCCGAGAGATTGCAATGGCTCCCAAGCGGAAGAGGCAGAGCGCCGTTGCTGTGATCATCCTGCCCATCGATCCCAACAGCCAGCTTTCGTTTGCTGGTAATCACACGTCCATTATCTCTGAATATGATCTTTTCCACCTCGTTGAGACTGGGGTTTTGTCGCCAAAGGAACTCTGTTCTTGGCGGATCTACCATGGGGTCACTGTTTCGACAGAGGACACCCATGAATTTGTTGTCTACGTGTCGTTTCTTATCCGCGGACTTGCTCTTCCCATTTCTCCTTTTTTCCGCGGTCTCCTTGATTTCTATGATTTAAATCTGACACACTTAAACCCTAACTCTATTCTTCAAGTTGCCTTTTTTGTACATCTGTGCGAGGCTTTTCTCGTAATTATCCCCCATTTCGACTCTAGATGTATCTCTATCACTGTCGGCTCGGTATGGCTGGAGGGCAGCATCAGCTTGTCGGTGGTGCAAGTTTAGAGCTTCGCTGGGGGAGGAAGGTGGAATATCTCGATATCCCCCTCAAGGACAACATTAAGGGATGGCGTCTTGAGTGGTTCAATCGTGGAGAATCACGGCAAATCCCTCCCCCTCGGCCAGGGAGGCAACAGACGTTCGTACGCCCACCTTGGTAGAGTCTCCCACTTTTTCAGTGATAACAGAGGCCAAAGTGTTACTTGCTGAAATCTGCTTGTTGAAGGATAGGGGTCTGACTGCTGAGGCCGTGGTCGCTGACTTTGTCTTCAAGAACATTCAACCCTTGAAGGACATAATTTATCCCGCTTATGTGTATATCGGCATCAATGATTCCACCCGGGTCACAAACAGACAGATTCCCAATGAGGACTTACTGAGCCGATTGGATATGATTTTGAGGGGCAGGGTCTCGAATGCTGGTGCTCCCTTAGCTTACTCTACATGGAACCTGCCTCCAAATAGGCTATTCTCTGAATTTGTCTCCAACCCTCCTGCTCGTGATGGTAGCCCAGGCCATAGAGTGCGACCCTCCCCCGAGGATATTGAAGCCTCGATTGCCCCACTTCAGAGTCTTCCTGAGGCTGAGAGGCAAACTCATTTTGAGATGCCAGCTAGCACTGATGATGCTGAGATGGACATCATGCTTAGCTTGCTGGCCAGGGAATCGTCTGACTCTACCTGTACCGAGCCGACGGGCATCACGATGGGACAAGAGTTTGGCGAGGATGTGGAGATCCAGAAACCTGAAGGTGCCCGCCCAAAGTGTTCACACCGAGTGAACCGCCCGGCTACACCTGTCAAGGAGAAGAAGTAGAAGAGGCGACTTCGACGACTGTTGTGGCTTGATCAAGATGCTGGTCCTTCTGCATTGTTCCTTGGTGATGGCCTGGTGGATGCCATTCCCAAGGTCAATGCTGAAGGTTGTGATGATGCTCAAGCTGTTGGTGGTGTGTTTGACGATGATGAAGAGGAAAGAAGAAGAAATTCCGCTGATCTGCAAGAACAATCGTCACTATAGAAGGCAGCGACGAGGGCAGCGATATTCCCTACCAGGCCTTGTCAGCACTCGTCAGCCTTCAAGGGCTTTCGATATTAGACTTTGATCAGGCACTGGAAGAGGTCATTCCCGAAGACATTTTATCAGAGCCTCCTGAGGCTGACATTTCGACCATCTGTTCAGAGGTCCCAGATGGTGGTCTTTCGTTGCATGATTTTGCTGGGCAAGAGGTAACCCGAGTGGTGTCTCGTGCATCGTTGACCTTGGAGGGCAGTATTCCATGCAAAAACACTGATCCGAGTCATCCAACTCCTATGGAGGTGGTTGAGGGGCCTTCAGCCTTAGAGGTGGCTGCTGCAGAAGACCCAAGCCCCCGAGGGTGGCGCTGGTAGCGACCCAGCCCCGAGGGTGTTGGAGCATGCTCCCTCTCTGCTGCTTCCATGGACGTCCACAGTTGGATCGCCCCCAATCCAGTCTGAGGAGGCTGTGGTGACTCACGCTTCTACGACCCTTGCTGGTCAAGTCGCTTTAGAGGCCAGCGAGCCAGACATCATGAACCCTGCCGCCTGCTAGTGGGGCTGAAGTTACCACTGAGTCATGCTCTTGAGATTATTCTTGCTGGTCTTCCCTCATCGAGACATGCCCTGGCTCTTCCTTCCTTGGGTCTTCCCCTGTTCCTTTTCAATCTTCAGACGAGTCAGCTTTGTGCTCTTTATTGTTCATACTGGAGAATTATCTTTTTTGCTTATCTGTTCATGACCACAAAATTTTGTTGACGGTGTATCCGCTCGACTGAGATCTTGCGGCGCTACTGTTCCCGATCAAGCCTTATCTCTGATGCAGTGGAACCCTCTGCTGCTCCAGAAACAGATAGACGATTTGAAGGCATCAAATTTGTGGCGGAACCGCTCGAATTATTCCAACTTAAGTGGCTAAGTCCCGCCTTAGAGGCTAGACCACACTTAAATAGGAATAAACCGTCAGTCCCTCAGATCTAGTCCGATAAAGCCACTTAACTAGGATCGAATACCACTAGCTCACTCGAAGGTGAGGCACAGAGAAATACAATAAAACATAATACCACAAAATTTAATAAGTATCATTAGTGATTACATTATTGGAGTTTCAGAAATAATAACCATAAATTTTAATGCAGCGGAAATAACTAACGGAGAAAACCGAGTAACATGGCGAAGCCTGGCCACACTACTCCTCCTGGTCCTCTCCTGCGGAAGCAATAACCAACTCGACCGTCTATCCTAGTGGCAGGGATGGAGGTCAAGTCACACCATCAACCAATCATCCTAAGGAGTACCTGCAAAAATTATGCCACAAGCAAGGCTGAGTATACTAATACTCAGCTAGACTTATCCGGTATGAGGAGTCTACTCCTCTACCTCTAGACATGCAGCTGTTTGGATGAAGGGTTTGGTTTGCCAAAAGCACTAGCTGAGTCTAAAATCAAGTTTTAGCTTTTCAAGTTTTAGTATGATCCTTTTAACTAGATGTGTACCTAGCTAGTCATACATGGTATCAAACATTTTATCAATCAACATCTTTTGCCATTCACCTCATTTCCACTTATTACTCAATGCAGTACAATGGATCAAGCTGTCTCAATAGCTGCGAGAAGCAGACGATTCGAATCGAGTTTTTTAAACCTTGCAAGGTAAACCTAAACACAAGATGTGGCGAGGCACTCCGTCCCACATACATCAACCATCCCATCGATTCCTTGGCAACAGAAAGGGGCTCACTGCCTTGGTGTACAATGCCTCACTAACCCCGACTGCCGTCGTGCAGTGACCGCACTTGTATCCACCATAACTAGAATGGGAGACCACGTCTCAGGTCGAGTGAGGAGGGTAATCTGCGGGCAGGTTCACTCAGGTACTAGGCTTACCGATTTACCATAATTCTCGGCATGTGCTTAGTACGTTCAAACGCTTGACACATGTATCCGCACGTTAATCCTTATTCCAATTTCATCTCGTAGACCACGCATCCCCATGGATCCGTGTCCATAGACCATCATCATTCTGTTATCAAGGTGGATACAATCAATTCCTGACCTTGCGCGAGTGCTAGAAAAATCACTCGACTTCTACCGAGATCCCTAATTAGCAAAGCAGCTACTCGACCTAGCATACTAGTATCCATCACAAAGGAATTCCTGAGTTCATGCAACTAAGGTTTCAGTCAACTCCTATACTTAGGTGCACAGTACAAGCCTACAAACATTAAGTGTAGTAAAATAGCATATAGAATTGGTTATGCATAAAACCGGGGCTTGCCTTTAATTTAACACTTAGGTAGTGTTTGCTGGGGGTACTCGCTTGGCGAGCATCCATTGGTTAAGTCCATCATTCTTCAGGTCGTGCATAAACTGCATCTTGTTGTTGGCACCACATCAGTTGCTCGATCGGCATCTCTCGGATCCTAGATGAGATGCAAGATGCATATGGATGAATATGGTGAAAAATATCACAAGATATATAATACATGGTAGCGAACTAAACACTAATTAGTAAGACACTGCAACGACTATACACAAGCGCTAGCTATTCGTACGTTATCGGCGTTCATCATTAACACCATTAACAAGACGACCACATTTTATTTATTTACGCAACACCAATACGATATCACAAGTACACGCATTTACTACGCTCACCTTAATTATTCATTTGTTCTTCTATTGACCACACAAAAGCAACCAAGACAACGTAAGTTTAACTAGCACCTAGGCACCAATATCTGTGAAACTCCTATATCACAATCAACTAGAGAAGAAACATACAAAACATGACACACATGCATTATTAAGCTTAGTTATGGCAAGTCTATATTAATTAAGTGTTAACCACCATTTTTAGCCAAAAGGGTGAACTCAACCATCAAATGGGCACTGGCAGATTTTTGGACAGCAATTCAGCAGTTACTTGTTTCAATCATAACTTTTCAAATATTAATCCAAAAATAGCAAACTAGAACTTTCCGGAAAGCTTAAAAAGTGCTCTACAACCTTGGTATTTTCACCGCAACAAGATTCAACACTTAGCAAGGTTAAAACGTGCTAATACAACATGTTTGTCTAGATTTGGACAGATTCAGACTTGCAAATTCAAAAATTCACAACTAAAGATTCAGACATCCAAATAAAGTGATTTTAGATTTTCTGGAAAGCTAAATAAATTGTCTACATATTGTTTATAAATGTTTCAAGGTGATTCAATGTTTAACTAAGAATAAAAGACACTAGAAGACTTTGCTGTCCAGAACTGGACAGATTCAGTCTTCACACTTTAAACATCCATAACTTAACCTTTAGACCACCAAAAAGAGTGATCCAAGACTTTTTAGAAATCTTAGCAAAAGCACTATATAACGTTTATAATCACCAAGGAGTGATTCCATGTTGAACTGAATTAACCAATTCAGTTTTCCAATTCTGTTCTGTCAGTTGACACAACACAACAACCAGTTTGTAAATTTCATAACTCTTAAACCGTCAGGTCTATGGTTATACAATTTTAACACAAGCAAGATGAGAAAAGCATCTACAACTTTCTTATAACGACCATAAACAGATTGTAACATTAACTTAAGCAAACGATGCAGTTCTGAAATCTGTATAGAATTTGGACAGATTCAGTTACTGAATTTGTAAAAAGCATAACTTCTAAACGATCAGACTTATGGCTTTCAAATTTTAACACCAGTGAGATAATAAAGTTATCTACAACTTTTCTATATGGCTTTTCTACAGAAAATATGATTTGGTTCATTAAACTATACACACGACGAAAACAGCGTGTGCAGTCCAAAACAGCAACTATAAATTTCAGCTCCTATTTACTTCAAGAATTGTCATGTTCTAGAGACTGCAATTGCTCTAACACTTACCATTTATTAGAGTTAAATTAATTAAATAAGGACTTACTAGTTTTTATCCATGTCATTTTGTATTACTAGCTCAATCATACTACGCATATAAGTATATTACACCCTTCCCTCGCCCCGACTGACAATCCTCAAGCCCAACACTCATCACACATATAAAATGCACTTAGATCACAATTCCAGTACCCACTAAATCATATGATGTTTCTATTCGAAATCGAGAGCACAACCAACACTGTTCACACAGGAATTTCAGTTAGCAAGCACGAGAGCACTCAACTAAATTACCAAGCAAAATCATAGAGAGGTACTACCACCAATTTTTCAAGTCCTAAATCATTATGACTTAGTTATCAAGTTCAATTATATCAAGACACTTAATCATTTTAAGAAACATGCACGCTTTTGTTACTTCTAATTTTTCTCTAATTTTTCATATAATTATAAAACGTGTGGACATTTTAGCACCATATAAAACTATATAATTTGGGGCTAGAATTTTTATGAGGCATAGTTAATAACAAATCATGACCAATGTATAAATTTCACATGCCCAGGTTTTATATTTTATTTAATACAAAAATAACAAATTGTTAATGCAATAAAGCATGTGAGAGCAAGTTAAATCTAAAACTAATTATTTTCTGTGAATGCATGACCATATTAAGTTTTCTTAGACTAATATAATATCATGCAAGGACAGTGGAACATCATTTTCCATTTTTTACATCCATATATTATTTATAAATCATTTAAAACTACTTAAGGTGCATTAAACAAGTTAAATCACTAACTTAATCATACATGCACAACAATTCATGAACTTTTTACCAGTCACCAAGCATCACACCAAGAGTCTACTGTAAAACTTTCAACCCATTTGGAGCACTAGAGTTACAGATCCAAAAATAACAAGCAAATAAATCTTCTTTTTCCTATTTAACATGATTTAATTAGCACACCAAGAAAACAGGGAACAACATATAAGTTTTATATTTTTCCTTGATGGAGTATGACAACATCTAACTAACAAAACAGGTTTAATCATTTTTGGATTTTTATAAATAAAATTATGGAGAGAAACAAGTTAGTTTATTCTCTAAACCAGTTTTTAAATACGAATTTCTACAGAACAACTTTTCCACTAAAACATGCCAACCTATAGATCCAATAGTTAGAGCATTTCATAAGGAAGCCAACAAAACAAGTTTCACGATTTTAGGAGCTCTAAACTCGATATATGAATATTCGAAGAAAGAGCAAAAATCTGCAACTTTGTGTGTTCTTACCCATGGCCTTGGGCCCACTCGTCATAGACTCAGGAGGGTCTTTTTCTACCTCCATTTCAGTACGTGAACAGCAGGGAGGAAGTGGTGCTTCGGCTCCATGGCTAGGGAAGGGGAAGGAGCTCACTGCAGGGGGCTGCTCGCCATGGGTGGGAAGATGGCAGGGAGGTGCGGTGCAGAGGAGGGCGCAGGGACTGGCGCCATGGACAGGGAGCTAGGCGGCCATGGAGGAATGGAGCTCGACCATGGGGGAGAAGCCGATGGGGAGAAGGTTTCCTGCTACCGGAGAACAGAGGGCGCGCCCATGGGTGAGAGAGCTCCCTGCTCCTGCGCTTAACCAGAGAAGGGGAGGAGAGGAGAAGTGGCATGTGGGGGAAGAAGGGAGAGAGGTGGGCTGCCATTTATGGAGGAGAAGCTCCAGAGCACGGCGGCCACGTTTCTCCATTGCAGCAATTCATCGAACACGTGGCGAGTGCTACAGTAGCGACATTGGTCGGCCATTTTTGGCGTCTTCTACTTGGATTCGGTCATGGGTCACTGTATAAAGATATTTCCTACGCAATACTCTACAAGTTTGATTAAGGGTTCTCAGCCATTTGCCAACTAGATTAAGAGATAATTAAGTCCAAAGTTGCTACTGTCAAGGGTTAATTTCACCTAAGAATGGATGTCAAACCTTGTCAAAATGGGTCGGATGAATGCCATCTTTTGATACGATGTGCCACCATTAGTTACTAACAACTTTTATATTTAGTGAAAATCAAGTTGTTTAACAAATTTTAGGGAACGCGAGACGTCGACCCGAACGACACTGATTTCAGACTTAGAAGAATTCGAATCCTGAAATCAGATTTTTATTTTGTCTTGATGGCACTGTTTGAGATACTTAGAGATTGAATCAAGGCTTGGTATATATATAAAATTTGTTGTATAACACAGGTTCTACAATTTTTATTAAAGGTCAAACCTCATATCTTAAATATAAATCAAAGTTTCACTTTGGTCAAGGTAGCACCATTATAAAGCTTCAAATTATTTTTAAGGTAATCGGGGCATTTTCTCGACATTTTCTCAACATTAACCCTTAATAACTTTGGTTGTAGAGTTGATATAGAGTTGTTTGAGCAAGATGACAAGGTTTTGTTATATTTCAAAA